>WURT03215549.1:0-26899 GCA_009936505.3 Holothuria glaberrima
TCGAAGGAAGTTTATTTGACAGTTTGCCTCACAACTACTGGCCTGATACCCAGTAGGCTTAGCCAACGAACCCCCCTCAAGATTTAACATTGTAATGGACGCCCCCAAGGAAGGCCATCGGTACATTTGGGTAGTAATCTTGCATTGTAGGAAGTACCCTAGCAGAGGGGGGGGGGGCGTGTTCCTTTACATTTGGATAAGCCTCGCAACACACTTTCCGCAAATTTGACTTTTGACCTATATTTCGACCTTAAACTCCACCCTTAGCAAAAAACAAAAGTTCATGATGACACACTTGTTCGGCAAATTTAGGCAATTTTGACCTTTTACCCACATTTTTGAATTTGACCAACCCTTAGCAGCCAAAAAGCAATATTTAAAATATTATCTTGTCAGTCCAAGTGTATCATGTGGTTGTATAACTTTTTCTAACCAAGGATCTGTTACGTATCAGTTCCCTGTTCTAACATTATACTGTAAGGGGCAATTATGGCAAAAACCATTTTTTTTAGCAAAGCTGTCCTTTAAGATCAGTCCTTTGACCTAGGGCATCATCAGTTGCACATGCGCACTTTTATGGTTTTCTGATGCTAGGTGAAGTACAATATCTCGCAAGCCAAGTCCCACACTCCCAAGGGACACTTTTTCCACCCCATCGTCTTCGGCAACCTTCTGTGATTTTTCTCCAGAAATGTACCCTACCTTCCAGCTGGATGACAGCTCTGCTGCTTCAGCGAAGTGCAGTATGTTGTCATCGCAAAACAAATCGAACGCCTCAGACCATTTTGACAAGGCCAGTCTCATTTCATATAAATATCGATTGAAATGCCCGAAAGAGGCTCAACGTAAGTCCCTGTTTTAGATCTCACTATAGTAACTGGAGACCGAATACTAAGAAACGATTTCGTTAATACTTTGATATCTGGTTTTTGAGATTACCATCCTGTCTTCTAAGTCATAGTTACCAAATCATTCAAAAGTGTGATTACGATATCGTCCTTCCAAAGAGTGAAGATTTATGCTAATAAGATCTTTTCTTAGTGCAAGCTGTGCACCCTTAAAAGAACAGCTACCTTCGACTAACCTATACTTCTTTACATCAAGTCGGTGATACTGTGTCATTTCATTTTAACGTATACGATCATAAGGACTTCTTTGCTGGTGGGAAAGATTACACTTTTCAAGCAGAGGTTTTTTTCCAACATTACACTATTACTGAATTATTACCTTTGTACAGTTATCAGCCTTGGGTTCCAAATCTGACCAACGTACTCCAAGTGCTGTTAGGAGTGTCGACTCTATATAACCTCGAACAGGTTCAAATTTGGCTTTCGGGTGACTGGCAAAAAGCTGTAGATTAACAGCAAAGGCAGCGGTATCCAGTGGAAATGGCCTTTTTGGTTTCCAAGCTGCATTCCATTTCGTTACCTTCCCGCTTGAAGACACAACTGGCCGCTCAACTCGTAAGCCTCCCACCAAACCAACCGGCCATACGGATACTTTTTGTGTATCTCTCATCTAGGTAAAAGTAGAGAAAATGCATAGTTTAGGTGATTTATTAACCATATCATGGACAAAAATATCATAATCAATTATCTTGTATCACATCGCACATTCGCACTGTAATCAAACAATAATGTGTTGTATTTTATTGTGTTGCTTTGCAATGTGTTGTAAGTGTTGATATCGTATTTTGTCGTTTCGTGGAAGGCCCTACATTAAATTACAGTCCGTTGTATTGTACCCCATTGCTCTGCATTAAATGCATTGCATTGCACTTCACTAAACTGCACTCACACGCATATCATTTTTTTTACATTACTTTACGTTACTTGGCGTTATGTTACACCTACATCACATTGAACTCTATGTTTTGTTATGCTATTTTGTGTTGTATTGTGTTATGTTGTGTTAAGTGTTATGTTATGCAGTTAAAGCTATGCTATGCTGCAGAATATTCTGTCGTATAGTATCGTAACGTATTGCTTCGTGTTGCGTCTGGAGGCGTATCGTTGCCCTAATTTGCGTTGTAATGCTGTGCGGTGCGATGCAGTGCTAATTTGTGCTGCTACGTGGTGTGGTAAATTGTATTAAATTGGATTAAATTTTTTGACATATGACATAGCATGGCATGATAACGCAGGCCCGTATGCAGCTTTTTCAGTGTGTGTGTGTGTGTGGGGGGGTTCGATTTTGCCACAAGTGGAACACTTTATCCACCGACTTTGACCGCCAAGTGCCGAAAACACATACAACAAATGCTGAAGACCAGGGGTGGTGCAAGGACATGCCCAACAGGGGGACAAAGCTCCCCAACCGGGGAGGGAGCAGAAACTGGGAAGCCCGACAAAGACATTTGGGTTACCGAAAGTACTGGGGAGGCACAAATTTCAGCGCTCTTCCCGCGTCGGAATTTTCCGCCTTTTTAACAGATATTTGCAAATCTGAAGATTACATTGGAGAAAATTTGGAATTTTTTGGAAGAAAATTTGAGTTTATGTTTAAAGAGAATTTAAAACTTTGGGGTTTTTAATGAAGAATCTGAATTCTATGAACAAAATCAAGTAGATCGCCGGGACGACTGAATTTCGTTGGGTTTAATTTTCAATCATACGGATTAAGGCTATCCGACGACATTTGAAAATTATCCGACACATTTTTGGCTTCCTTGTAACAAATATTTGAAAGTCTGGAACATACAATAGAGCAAATATGGAATTTTATGGCAGAAAATTTGAAAAATGTGGGTTTCTTTGTAAATGAATTGAAAAACTTGGAGTCTTTATGGAAGAATCTGCCCTTCCTATAAGCAAAATCAAGCAGATCGTTGGGACATCTGAAGTTTGTTGAGGTTACATATATTATCGTATGGATTAAGGCTCTTTAAACGAAATTAACAACATTTCTCCCGTTTTGGAAGCAAAATGAAGCAAATCTTTGGGGTGGCGGGACTGAATTAATCGCGGTTGCATTTACTACACTGACGGATTAAGGCACCCCGGAGAATTTGGATCATTTCCCCTAGTACGGGGGACCAGCCTTACGCGACGGGGGGGGGGGCAGTCATGCCCACCTCCGTTGGGCGCCACCTTTGCTGAAGGCCCAAGTTATCTAGGAGTCCGAATGCTTGCTTCCTCCCATTGTTTACCCGTTGTCATTTTCACAGCCTAGCTGAATATGACACTCTGCAGGTCCATTATGCTTATGAAGATAGTCAAACTTTGACAGGAAGTTTTTCAAGGGCTTTTGAACGCTATGGGGGACAAAATAAACACCAAAAGGCTCATCATATACTTCTCAAGTACTATAAGAAGCGGAACTCCAGATCTTGTGGGGGAGATTCGTCCGAACCCCCTGGACCCCTGCAAACGGGCCTGATAATATTATGTACAATTGCATTTACAATGCACCGTTAACACCCCATCATATTGCACAGAATTGCATGACACACATCACTGGAAACCTTAATCCCTCAGAAAATATGGCCATACGGTCTAACAAACAGCTCTTCATTTATGGATCTGTTTAGTCATGGATTTGAACATATACAGAAGTTTTCCCCAAATTCAGTCCACTCGTTTCAGAATTTTATTTAAACATTGTTTTACAAATTTCGGTTTACAGCAGAGCAGAGCACATGTGGGCTTAATTTAGTTTGTTCTTGATAACAGTGTTTAATTCTCCTCTGTACATATAAGATAGCATTTTCGGTTTGCGCAGTTGTGAGGTACGGTCAAATTAGCTAATAATTGTCTTGAGAAATCTCTAGATGGCGGAAAAAGGGTTCTATTTGCTAGAAAGTTTTTATGTTAGCTTCAGTCTATTTTTTTCTCCATTCGTGACATTTTTAGTACTTGGTTGTAAAATACTCTGCATTGGAAAATGTGGAAATATTTCATACAATCTGATTTTCTTTTTCAATTAAAGTCTTAAAAAGTGTGTCACCTTCAAGAAAACATCCTGTTTTAAAATTTTGAAGTCCATTAACCAAAAAATAGCAGTGTTCTCTAGGCAATGAGCTTTTGCATTTTAGTATAATTATAGGTTATGCGTTGTAGCATTATGATTACAATAGACACAACAGTGCGGTGCAGTACAGTACAGTGCGGTAGACTACAGCAAAGCAGGCAAGACTGTAACAACTACATTTGTCACAGTACACATTTGTCACCACAACCATTTTGTTTAAATAATCGTTCACTTTTGTCACAAAAGCACTTTTGACACACTTCGCAAACTTTTATTTAAATGAAGGTCACGGAGTTTGTAACAGCAGTTACCAACTTTTGTCAGTTTTACGGGTCATCACTTTCGACACAATCAGCAATTGAGAGTACTGAATAGGGACTCTGATTCAAAAAATTTTTAGTTTACATTCGGTAAAATATGAGGCAATCATAGAAGGGGACGCTTCGAAAAATATATCGTTAAGCAGCAGTAAACAACCCAAAAGCGTATATGCCAGCTCGGGGACGAGGACAGATTGTCCACTTATTTAATGATTCCTAGTGGGTAAAGTACCGATATCGGGAATGATGGAATAATGTTTAAAGAGAAAAATTCAATGCAGGCGGCCAAGAAGAAAGAGACAATATGAAAAGAGAGCACATTGCAATCTGGAGTGAAGTAGGGGCACAGAATCGAAATAGTCTATATAATGGCGTCATTCGTTGGAAATGTATGCCATCATTCCACGAGGGGAAAACCTCAGAAGACGATGACGCAAAAATTTGTACCGATAAAAGCTCCTCTTTTAAATATACATATGACTGTATATAGGGGTGTATCGAATTCCAAATCCGGCCGGAATTTCGGCCGGATTTGAGGGTTTCTCCATATCCGGTATTCGACCGGGTTTTCTTCTTAAATCCGGCCGGATTTGCCGGATTTGTAGGTAAGCTACAATACAACTCATTTTACTGCAAGTCTGAATTACATATCATAAAATGCATATATTAAGATTGCAGCGTGAAATTAATAATATTATTTAATGATAGGGTACATGTATACCAACAGAGGCACCTGGTCCATTGAGTATTGAAATGTAGAAGATAAAAAGGGTAAAAGTAAATTATGAACTTGACAGTGTGTAGTTAAATTGGAGCAGGGTTATTGCTATGGGATAGTCTTTCTTAGCTGATATCCCCCAGAATTAAGAGAAAACAAATGAAAACATAGGGAAATAAATGTGTGCCTATCGCACCCCACCCCGAGATATTGAATCCTACCTTAGCAGATCTGCCCAGAAATAAAAGAAAGCAAATGAAAGCATGGGGCAATAAGACGTGCCTATCCCTCCACCCCACCCTAGTAATATTAACTCCTAGCTCAGCAGATCTGTACTAGAAGAAAAAATAAGTAAATTTCTCAGTTTTTGTAGGGTCTAAGGGGAATGAAATTGGACTGCAAATATAGCCCTGTAATAGAGTTGAAGAGTTGTACTGTTGAAGGCTTAACTGGTTCCATATTTTCAATTTCTAGCCCCCTTAGAATTAAGAGAATGCATATATCAAGGTTAACATAAGAAATGTATTGTTCATTACTGAACAATTTGTCACCTACCAAAAACACCTCGTTTATAGTACTAATGATAGGGTTGGTATAAACATTTTGTCAACAAACCATGTAGACATGCCACCTTTCAATCACAAAACCCAAAATAGACTTGAGTTCCACAGTTTCTATGTGGGGAATTTACCAATATAGCCTAATAATAGTAATAGCATTTAAGATTTATAGGCTATCTGGTTCTATTACCAATACAAATGCCAAAATTCTGCTCACATAGAAATAAAATAGACATAACCACACCTAGTAGGTTCCGGTTCTGTCATTTGACTAAATCCGGCAAATCCGGTTCCGGCCGGATTTTAAAATTCCAAATCCGGTACACCCCTAACAGTATACATTCTGGACAAATGATGAAAACTGACGACATGTACAGTCAGTGATTCACATGGAGTCATTCATAGTTGTATGTGAGTATGACCTTGAGCAATTTAAACCTCACTAGTATCCCGGCTCAAAGAAGGCTACATACTGTAGCCTTTGTCTGTGTTATACAGGATTTTTCTTGACAGTGGGACGTGCTAAAAGTAAACTTGGAAGAGAATGTTAATGCGTGGGCCTTACACTGCTTACTCTTCATTCGTTGTTGTCAAGTGCGATGAAAATAGTAGATAACGTGCATACACAACTTTTGAATGTAACCAACCAAGGCAGCAGTGCCTGCTTCAACCACCCTGCTTCGACTTCTCTCAACCATTTTTGGCATTATTTACTCTTTGTCATTTACGTCGGGGGAAGAATGATCCTCGTGTTGGGGTAACTCTGACCAGGAATCTGGAAGACTAGAAAGGCCCGTTACCGCGCGCGATGAGCCAGCAGACGTACTGGTGATAGCAAGGAACCGGTAGCATATATAAATAGCAACCCTGTTCGAGCAGTGAAAAGGAATGTTTGAACAAAAAACATACCATGTACTTGTATAAAATTCGAAACATCTAGTAAACCTTCTTCAAGCAAAGCATATGTATGGCTTAGTATATATGAGGTACCTAATATCCCCCATGATACAATGTAAACGGAATCAAAATACGTGCCCAATGCGTGAGAAGCGTGTGTGGCCAGCTATCCTCTTTAAGCTTATTTCACTACACACTAATGATATATATATATATATATATATATATATACATATATATAGAACGTGTTAAGGAAATTGTCCCCACTCTCCTCTCACATCACCCTCTTTGTCACCAAGTGATATTTCCGACTATGCCATTGTTCACTGGTAGGATGTTAATCCACTGAAGATAATTTCAATGACATTTGGTACTAAGTGATATTGTTGCTACGTGGTCTCTAGGAGATATTCCCCCTCATGACATGATTGCATATCTCTGGAACACTACACCATATACATCTTATATATACCCTAGCTCCTACCGGGTGTCAAGCGTTAGTTTTTCCCCTCCGTTGTCCTTCAATTGTACTCTGTTCTTTTGTCTCTCATCCTATTTGCTCCTTCCTCATTCAGTTTCCCTTCCCTATTTTGATATTTACCTCTGTTAATAGTCCTATCACGTGCAAATTTTCCTGCCCTATCTATATACATACGTTACCGTCAAGAAACTTTCGAATTACCATCTCACAGTCATAAGGGTTCACCTGAAATTCTGAATTAAACTTCGTACCTGGGAATTCTTTTTAATCTTCCTAGAAATTGGACAGGATTTTCCTTTCCGGTGCTAAGAGAAGCAAATTCTTAGAAATAGTATTTTTTTCTAAACTGATGCTGAGATTGAAATCTCCGGATATTTGTACAGGCTTTGCAAAATAGTATCTTAATCCCACGTCACATTACTGGAAAAAGCCCTCTATCCCCACCCGCTTCTTGTGCATGAGAAGCTATTGAAGTTACCTCTTGGAAATTAAAAACATAAACATTCGTCATCCACTTCAATCAAACATATAAACACGGCTTCAAAATACCGACCTACCTTTTCCAACATGTGTGACTATAAGTTGGGCAAAGTGCGTGACAAAAGAGGTAACTAATAAAATTGTCACAATTCCAAATTGTGACAAAACTCGTGACCTCCATTTGACAAAAGTGGTTGTTATCATGTTATCACAAAAGTGAGCGATAATTTTGACAAAAGAGGTTGGTGTGAATAAAGTTATTGTTGTGATAAAAATGGTTGCCACACACGACACACCAAACTGGCACAGCAGTTGATTTCATTTCAATTCAAATTTATTTTGTGCCACCGTAACACTAAGTTTGTGGAATAAAGTAAGGGTAGGCGGTGGACTATCTGACCGTCTTACGATTGGTCGGTCAACCCTGCACATTTGAAGGAAAGGCCCAAAACCATCGTTCGTGATTTAATATACGAAAGACTTGATAGGCATTTCCAAGACATAGTGGGCCGGGGTAGGTTGTTGTTTGGTTTGGTCTCTGCCACTGTAGGCAGTTATTTTATTGATATGAAACAATCACTTGCATAAGACATGCCCTGATCTTGTCGAGCAGATATCCTCGAATTCCTATGAGTTCATTATGGATTAACATCAGGTACGTCTAAACGAGCAAAGTAAAAAAAATTTTATAGCTGCAGGATTTACCCTCAGGGGGCCTGTAACCTTTCACATGATGGGAGTCCTTTGAGTATCATTTATGGTGACATTATATGTGAAGTGGAACTAATAAGTACCACTATTTATAAGAGAAGCGCTACCACAATTGGAAGCCTACAAATGAACTTTTGGCAAAAGAGCCGATACCAGCAGATTGCCGGAAATGCCATTTCCCAGGTCTTTCAATTTGCATAAGACTTGCTTACCTTTCATGATTTAGAACCCCCCCCCCCCAGAGGCGTTACTCAAACACATTTTATTTCATTCAATTAGGTAGTACAATAATCGTTATATCAATAATCAAACACACAAGTTCTCTTCTCCAATGGTCGCCGCAGCATATGATGTAAACATGCTCAAGAAAATCGATACCGTGAAGTTTACTTTTCGGCGCAGGAATGCAGGATCATTACCAATAGTCATGTTAATACAAACAGTTTAAAATGAAATATGTAACTATTTTAAATAAATAGAATACATTAATGATTCAGTCGCAGAGCTATAGGAAATTTGGTGGGAAGAGGAAGAATGCTATGTAGGAGAATGTTTGGCAAGTAGATACCTAACGCACCGACGGCACTACATCAGTGCTTTTCAAAGTTTTCTTTTTAATTTCCTACTTGGTTGAAAACTTTTTCCCTTCTTCCCCAAATTAATTTAAGAAAACTTAACATGTGTTTTCTCTTAACCGCTTTCTTTCCCATACTAGAATAAATGCGAAAATTCAATTCACTTGAGGTTCATGTAACTGTTCGGTGCTGATCCTCGATTTTGAACAAAATGTGAGAGTGAAGATTAAAGGCCAAGAAGTCTCCGAAAGAGGGCCGAAAGAGAGGAAGCTGGATTATTCTGAGGTTTTCCGGGGCTAGATCCTACAGAAAGTGAAATTGGGATAAGTAGTATCCAAAATGGATGCGCGCGAAGTGCGCTGAACGATGACGTTTTCAGGAGTTTATAGCGAAATAGGTAGAGAAAATGAGAAAAACACTTTCGAGGAAGGTACGGTTGTTCAGCTCTCCCCCCCCCCTCCCTTCACTGCGTGTCTGTCCCATATTGCCAGAAATGGGACTTTCCGTGCCTTACCACCTACATCTAAAACTTCTTTATCTCAACCTCGAAAATTTAAACAGGTGGTTGTGACAAAAATTTGCTTTGAACACATGGGGGGGGGGGCGGCACCGTGACACTGCCTCTGCTGTATACGGCCATGAGTATATAAATACGCTTCAAGACTAGGCCTATAGGGCAGGAGAGTCTATAGTTGCTAGTGAGAAAGATAAGGATTTCTGTTCAAACTGCAGAAGCAGATGTAAAAACATAAGCTATAAAGATGACCCGTTTATGGAAATTTCGGGGGGCTCCCTAAAAGTAAAAAGGGGGTCCGTAACTTACAGGTTGCCTTATTTACTGGGTAAATCCGGCTATGAATATTTTAACGTCTATACAGTTTTCCCTTTCGGGCTTTATTGTACACTCTAAAAACACCCTGGTTAGACTTAACCAGTATTGTGGTCACAGATTAACCAACCTTTTTGTGGTTAAAATAACCAAGAATTGGGGTCAAATTAACACTGTACTGGTGAATTTGATGAATGATTTTTAAATCCCGGTCAAATATTACCATTTTCCTGGTAAAATTTAACCAGACTTCCTTGGTCACTTTAACCAGGAAACGGTTGGTTAACCTGTGACCACAATACTGGTTAAACCTAACCAAGGTATTTTTAGAGTGTACAGGGAAAACCGTCCTTATAGATGTTGATATTGTTAGCGTATTCCTTCCTTATTTTTTCCCAGTTTTTATAGTTCGTTTTCTAGTATATGAACATGTTCCTAAATGGAGCTTGTCTTTTGCTACCAAATCTGGTCTTCTAGTGGGAAGTATTTCGTCAGTTAGTTAATAAGTCCTTCTTTACAAGACGAAACATATTCCTGGTATCTTTAATGTCATACAGTTCAAATCATAGGCGTACGGGGGTCAATTTTCTAAGGAGCGAGATTAGTTTTTGCCCGAATATCGAATTTTGATACCAATTTGCCCGAATTTTTATTAACTTATGTAATGTTATTTATCAATCTTTTTGCCCGAACTGGAAGGGCATATTCCCCCTTGCCCCCCCCCCCGCCTCGTATGCTTTTAGTTCAAATGTTTCCAACGTACCTTCATATACGTTTCTCAAAGACAACTGGTGCGATTTCAACAAAGCTGTCCTTATCAGGGTTGTTATTAATACTTAAATGAGGCGACGGTAGCTCGCTAGTACATTGCAAGGAATATAACGTCCTTTGGCTTGTTTTACCCCCTTTTGTACAATCCATAACAAATATTTTCTCCAAGGGTGCTTTAAGATGTATAAGCATCTTACTGGGAGTAACGTTTGAGAGAGCCCCTTTTGCCGATATACTCTCAGAAATTTTTCGGAGCGACGTCACGTCGAGGTCTATCTCTGAGACCCTGATGTGGTTACATATAAATAAATCAAATACAATATTCGCTGAAGCCTTCTCCATTCCCTACTTCCACCTTTTAGTAACCAGACTAATCTGCTCTGATGACACTAGTTTTGCGAGAGCCTCTCGACAGAAAAATTCTTTTAAAAACGCAAATACCCGTTCAGGGTACTCTTCAAATCTTCAAATTGTTCAAGGAGTAGATTGAGACACTGCTGTGACCCACAATAATCCAAGTGTCTTGTGAAGGGCATTCTAAGTATCGCTCGAGACCTTACTGACGTTTCGATTAAACTGAAGGCGTAACCCACCCCATCCCCCAAGGAACTGTTAGTTATACTGGGGGGGGGGGCGCGGTCATCGCCTTCTTCAAAAATAACCTGTTCTTAATTTCAGGATTGTAGAGCAACATGACGGAGAGCTAAATGAAGGTGCCTCAGTTTCATTCCTTGCCATGTAAGAAGTATCGATTCTGTACATAATAGAATAAGTAGAATGTCTCCAGAACAAACACGCGGCTACCCTTATTTGTTAATTCCTCTTGTAAATAACAGAATGAGTTGTGTAAGGCACTGCAAGCTTAACAATATTAGATCAAAATTAGGATAAAATGAACATCAAATTCAGGAGTAAGATCACAAAGGGTAAGATATGAAAAAAGCTTATCCGTTTCCACAGGAAGCCAGCATTGTGTGGTTAGTACGTATTCAAACGTTAAGAGACTTACCCCATACGCATTAGTGTTCTTCGATAAGTCCTCTGCCAAATGCCAACAAAATAATGCAAAGGCGGAGAGGGGTCCAAGGGTCCGGGCCCCACTTTTCCCCGAAATACGACGTGCAAAGAGGTCCGGGCCCCTCCTTTTCAGGAGTAGAAAATATATTCCAGAAAGAAACTATGACAGTCGTAGATGCTCTTCCGTATTCACCAGAAGTAGCCTGCTGAAATGGCGTAATAATCAGAAACTATATGAAAACTTCGTCAAGTTTGTGCTCAGTCTGTCGCCTCTCCCAAAACACCTTATTACTATCCAGCGGCACCGCCAGACTTTGGTGATTGGGGGGGGGGGCACCACCGATGGTGCCATGTTTGCGTTAATTGCCCTTTTTTATGTAATGCGTTTTTTTTTTTGTGTGTGTGAACAGCGATGGGAATCCTTCCTTTGTCACTAAATACAGGTGCCGTCCTGGGGAAGGGATCTAAAGGGAGGGGTTTTCCGTTCCCCTTTGAGAAATTTTGGTGAATTTAAGGTTGATTAGATACAAAATGGTGCTATCTTTGAGATATCTTTGGAGCTGATCATATATGACTGGAAAGTGTCCATAATTTAGTGAATTCTAAGTTTTGGTTAGATGAAAGAGGCAATAAAATTGGGGGCTATGACATAATGCTTACAGTGGCGTTCTAACGGGTTGCAATACAGTATGATGTGTGATGGCTGGCTCGGGGGAGGGGTCTAAGGGGAAGGGGTGTCACCCTCCCCTTTGAAATTTTTTGAAAAACTGGGCGTCCTTACATGCCATCTGGTACCACATATGCTACCTTTTCAAGTAAAATGTTTTGTTAAAATTATTTACCAATTTTAGGTACTAAAAAAAACCCGGCACCAGTGAGGGAGACCCATGGCTCAATTCCCCTAAAATACGAGATGAATCTCTCCTTTTTAAATTGTTGTGATCAAATTAGTACCGGTACCATTATTATTACCTTCATAATGGTTATGAGATGGAATGGAAAACGTGACTCATGCGCGTGAAGAGCGCCGAAATTTTTCCTTAAATAAGATTTCCATGACAAAACCTGCATTCTGAATCTGCATCGAGACACTTTTAATTGCCGAAATAACATACATGTTACTCAAAAAACCAGTATTTTACCTAAAAATTTGTAAACAGCTTTGGACTTTTGCTGCTGTGCTTCTCTGGGAGTTGCTGACGGAAGTTATCGAAATGAGAAAAACATTGTGGTAAGTTTGAAGCGCGCGGAGAGTGCGAAAATTTTGATGGTTTGTGGAGGATTTACGAAAATTCTGATAGTTTGAGAAACATTTGTGATAGTAAATAATTACCACAGATCCATCACTCGGTCGAAACACACCTTACCCTACCCCCTACAGAAATCTATGGCTTAAAAGCCTTTTGGGATCATTTTTAAATTTTCAGAATTTTTCGATTGGGGGGCACGCGCCCTCATGCCCCCGTGCCGGTGCCACTGTTACTTTCTCTATGCTGTCAGCGATTTATCGGCTGCTTATCAACCAATTGGCCTGCCATAAAATTTGTGTGAGTGATGCGATGGTATTATATGTTGTGGTACATGGACATGCACCCTCCGCCAGTCATCTTAATCAGTCAGTTACGCTACACATCGAAAAATCACAAATTTGCAGTAATTTACTTTGAAACTTGTCCAAAATGATGCACCAGATTGAATCCAAGGATAAGCAAATATCAAACAATTTGCCAAAAGGCTAAGAAATGCCTCAAAATTTGCAGTACTTAACTTTAAAATTTGTCCAAAATGATGTACCAAATTGCATCTAAGAACCCTCACATATCCAAAAATTTTCCAAAATTTTCCAAAAGGTTCCCTTAGACCCTTCCTCTTGGTCGCTGATCCGAAACAAGGTTTATCCCCGCCCCCCTTATTCTTCAACAGCTTCCTATGCCTTTGCTGAAATATGTATAGAAATATAGCTCGTGAGCAAGGGATGATTCTGTCTTTACTCTGGTCGTCTTATAATAATAACCAGGGGTAGGTTACACAACCCCAACAGTAACCAGTTTCTTATAAACGTTCTGTTAAGACTGAAATATTCACATTATAGCGCGCTCACTTTTCACAATGTACCGTACCGCTAAGCCAGTTTTGTCAACAAAGCAGAGAATCTGATAATCCTTTTCTTTTATTTTGCTGTCTGTTTTTAGAATGCTGGTGTATAATAGCCTGCTTCAGATGTGTTTGTGTTAGCCTTTCCACGTTGCCATGTTATACCGCTACATATGCAGGCTTCAATGGAACTGCAATATATGAATATCGGGAACAGGCCGGTTAACTGAACAGGCACTGGACAAACACTGTGCTTAGCGACTACGTGGATTCTACGAACAAATGAGACCCAACGAAAATCTATGACTTTAGCTGATACTAGAGGCAATAAAAATTTTATTAATGAATGATTATCCACAACTTGCTTGAGAAGTGAAGGACCGAAAAGTGTCATTTCCGGCGATCTAGGAGGTATTTTTTGACAAAAAAATTCTTGGTAAGCTACCTGTACACGCAAACCAGTGATGGCGCTTCACTTAGATTGTGTCAAGGATTCAATAATTACTTACCCCCCCCCCCTCACACCCTTTTGGAAAATTCTGGATCCGCCCATTAACGTCAGACAGAGGCGTGCGAGGAGGTCGAGGGAGTTTCGATGACAACTTCTTACACTCTTGTTTCGAGTCCGAAAGTTACATCGGTCTTTGAGATTGTTTACGCACACGCGCAGTGCAAAGTTTTCGCTGCACTTACTAACCTTATGATCCACCGTCCCGAAATCGAAAATTAGATTTCTTCGTATTCCATATGAGGAGGGTGTAGGTGCTTGTAAGAAAGTTTTCTTTGGCGGGTAAGGTGCAGACAACTCTGAGGCAATTACTTCTCTTATAGGCTTTGGTTTGAGACACAGTATTCCTGAATGATATGGAACTCATAACCATTCAAATAAGAGACACAATTATGAGAATTAAACGGCTCCAAATTGTTTGTAGTTGGTGTAAAGAATTCTCTGGCAAACCCTGACGGTATGATATGTCAACAAGGAACTCTAGCTTTAGATACCGTTGTAAGAATTTTTCACACATTTTTCACTCTTTCAAATACAGCCGAAAAATCTAGTTCAAAGATTGCTTTCTCGATACCGTTGTTCTACTGGCTCATTGCCAACTTTGGAACTCACGAACCGTCATACGCGTCTGAACTTTACAAATTACTACCACCTTCACATAAAACAATCTCTTTTTTCCACAGCCAATAACTGCATTAAAAAACTCACTAGCTCAGAGTAACTATGTTTAAACAGGCCACAACCCTCATCAATCACTTTTGAATTGTATTCATTCCCACAGTTTTTATAATGTCAAAATTTCTCCCATAACCAGAAATTATTTGTAACAAAATAAGCCAAAGAATTATATTATTCGTGTACCTTTTGTTCATACCTTAATTAAAATGGGCAGCTAGAATTTTTCCCGTCTGACTGTCTGTCTGTCTGTCTATTCTAATGAGTAAAAGACTTTACCTCAGAGTTTCAGAGCGTTCAGTCCCAGTTAAATTATGGTGTCCTAGTCTTTGACGTGTCCGTCTTAACCTTTATCCGTTGTAGTGATTTTATTGTGAAGACTATGATAGCGGCACCGGGAGAGGATTTCTTACCTCTTAATCAGGAGCCACAGTTATCTGTAATTGATAGAAAGATTCACACAAAACTCTATCCCATAATCCTTTCTAATCACCATTTCGAAAAGGACTGCTGTAAAGAAAAGTCCCTGGGAGAAATTGATGGCCGAACCCAATAACCAGACATATTTTGTCATTGTGAAGACCGTGACTGGGGGTTCCGGGAAATACTCTCAAGTTGAGGGGGTCTTGCAGGAGAATTTCTACGCTCCTACACCACGGAGGTCTTGTATATGGACAGGGCATACAGGCTAGGCTAGCACTAATACCCTGTGCGTAAGTTATCGCCACCATACGCACACGAGTAGGCTGACCAATATGACCGCCTGCTATACTCTTGTGTGTAAAAGTTTGGACTTGCTCAAGTGGCTTCGTATCGACAGATTGTGTAAGAAAATTAATTTGTAATATTTTCTTAAGAATGCAAGCTCAGATCAAATTCAACAAATAGAATGAAGGAATTTTTATATTGTTCTTCCATTCATGTTTATATTTTGTCCAAAATGTTGCAGATTCATCGTCAAATTGGGGAAAATTTTAGTAGTCCGGCGGCCATCTTGGTAAGCCTAAATTTATTTAAACGGTAGCGACCGTATCGGTCACGTGATCCTATGTCCATGTATTTAAGTACGTGTCCTATATTAACGGTCGTTATTACAAATAATAACACAGTTTAACAATTTATTTACTTACTTTACCTCTTTGAACAACTGGGGACTGAAAGTATTGTCATCATCGGCAAAGTAAACCACACCTTGTGGTAACATTTGAATGTTGTCATGTAACCATTTTATTGCAGCATTCCTTTGATCAACACCTCTTGGGTATTTTCCTCTTGGGTCGGCTTTCTTTCGTCTTATTTCTGGTCTGGTCCTATTATTCAAATGTGTATAATTTACTCCACATTCTTGTAAGAAGTTTGCTACTAAGTGGTTCTTCACCTCGGAATCCTCAACAACTATCCAATGGAAATGTTTAATATGTAGAAATGTTGAGCATAGTCTGACTAACATTGCTTTTTGTTCTGGCCTAGCATACGTGGCGGTTATTGTATAAATCCATGGTAAACTTGTATTCTTTCCTTCAAATCTTGTTTTCAGGTTCTGCGCTTCCTTGACTCCTACGTGCCCGCTGAGTGGAAGACAATGCCTATAACCCATTGCGCCATGTATGGCTGAAAATGGAAATAAGAGCATACAAAGTAATTGAATAATTTTAACGTTTGGTAGAACTAAAACTTGCTTTAGCATGTACAGTGTTCTTTGCAGTCCTATACTGTGCTCTGAAAGCTCTTCGAGCATGCATTGTCATACCAGGGTATTACACCTCCACGGGCAGATGAGAAATTTACACAGTGTACTGCATGTGGAGCAAGAGCTGATGTAAATTAGAGGAAAAACAGGGTGTTTCCCTTTTAAGGGGAAAACTTTTTATACAAACGTCGGTATGCATTTTGTCTAACGGAAAGGCTCGATCTTATGGAAATGAGTGAGAAAACAAGTATTTCATCGAAGCGTTACCATCGGATTAGCGCCTACAATAGCCTACCATGAGCATTTGGCTAAAATAAATCCGAGGTTGTCAGGTTGTTGATGGAAATGGCACTTGCCAGGGCTTGTTGGCCGACACTCTAAAACAAAAGAGCGGAATTCACTCCAAAAAGTGTTTCCAGTGACCACTCCTTATAAAAGTGAATTTCGCTTCAAGTAAGAGTGAAAATTCACCCAAAGGGAGTAACACTTCACACACATGTAATGAAATATCGCTCTATTTGGAGTGAATTGTCACTCTACTCCGGGAGAAATTCACTCTTAGTAGGAGTGGTCCCCCGGCACTCAAGTTTTTGGAGTGAATTTCGCTCTTTTGTTTTTAGAGTGTAATTACTAATTAAGTAGCCTCAAAAAATTACTTATTTTGAAATCTTATGTGTACTAGGAATTTACCCATTCCCCCGAAAGTATATGAGAAAACGTTTATTAATTAAAATCAAAAGCCACTGGTGATTGCCAGATGGAAACGTTTGTTGTTATGCATGCTTATTTTAAAGACCATATGTGCCAGGCCAATCTGGCCATCCTCGTTATACATAATTGCTATTGTAATCGCAGTTATGTGTATATCTGTTCAACTAGTGTTCAACTAGACTTAATACAACGTAAATGATGCATATGGGGCACAAGGCAATATTTCTAGGGATGAGACAGAGTTATATTTTTCGAGGTTAAAATTTTGAACCAGGATGCCGTATCAGTTGCTTTTCAACTAACATGAAAAAGGCCTAGTTAATCAAATCCATGTTGATACTTGTGACAAACCTATTTGTAAAGTGACAAACCCATTTCGTTCCCTCCTAATTCAAACCAAATTGATTTCAAAAGGTAAGGATTTAAAATGGTGTTGTCGATCGCATACTTTTCAGGCATGTTTCCCCCAAGATTTTCGTACCTTTTTTTAACCAAACGATCTACCAACCAAGATGTTCATTACACCTTAGCAAATTTAAAATGGATTTGAAAAAAAAACAAGGTAAAAGGTAACTTATGAGTTGAATTTACTGCTTTGTATTCGAGAGGTTCACCTACCGAAAACCTCCTGGGAATGGTTTGGCTCAAAACTTTCTTTGTAGGCAGTGTAATGTTCGCAGCGATGTACTTTCCGGTTGTCCGACTAATTCACATATACGGCTAATATTCACCTTAACTGTGAGGGCAGAGATGTAGGGCAAGGAATGTCCACTCCTTTCGGCCTTAAGGAATGTGGCTTAAGAATGGGGGATACACTTAGTTCGACCCTGGAGCAATTAAATGGGCAAACACTGGGAGAGATTAGTACATCTCTGCTCCGTTACCGTCTGTGCACTTTTCAAAAAAAAAAAAAAAAAAGAAAAAAGGGAGGCGAATATATTTACTAGTGCGTGGTGAAAATCACAATCCGAGGTACTACTCAATGAGCCCAAGTAGTTCCCCGGTGCTGAAACGTGTCCCAGACCCTATTGTAAGGTGCATAATTGATTATTTTGACTTGTAAATGTCTCTCGTTACCCGAATAGATAAATCGTTTCAGCTTATATATCCCTGTTGTATGTTTTCATTGGTTGTATTAATTTTTGTATAAAAACTCGTATAGTAAATATTATTAACAACATATGACTGACTCCCATGGGTGTTTTTGTAGGGATATAGGTGGTTATTTGGAACAACATTTAAACTGAAAAAGGTTCTTTCTACTACCCCGTTATTACTCGGAGCGGACTCGGGATATTGCCGGGGTGATTCACCCACCCCACCGATACCACCACTGATACTGGCCTGATGCAGTCTCTACACATTAAAATGAACAGTAAAACGTAACACCGCAACTAGAAGGAGATCGAAAACACGTAACAACACCGTAAGTAGTTGTAAAAAGGCAACATACTATCTGTAATCCTTTTGTATTTTTTTATTTTTAGTTATGCAAATTCAGTGATTGCATTTTACACTTTTCCAAATGGTACAAAATATGCAAGCTTGCTTTTTTTTGGCACAGCCATTTGTTTGGAAGCGTAACAGTTATGTCTGCTTTGGCGTTGACGAATTTTGGAAATATTGATAAACAAAATCAACACAAGGCCTGTCCAGAAGTAGGATTGGTCTTTCCAACACATGTTTTACGTCTTTCGAGTTGAATAGAAGAAAGAACGAAAAGAGGACAAAGTAGACAACAATCTTTTAGTACGAAAAATGTACTCGGAACTAGTGTACAACTCGAGAAGTTTTTGCAAGTACTGGCGTAATCGAATGTTAAAATAAGTTTTGACATGACAACATGGATGATAGGGACTATACACCGTACAAATAAAAGTATATCTACACTGATAGAACATATTACCACTTGTTCGCTGCTTCCACAAAATTCCAGCCATTGATCGTTCCACTGTGGATGAATCGTTCCGTATACAGTAAAAACTAATATATAGAATGCACAAACACAACGTTATGACAAACAGAACTTTCAATCTGGATAGCAAGTGATCCATGATGCTATTGATCTATACTAAACTTATGGTGCAAGTAATACTGTTGAAATAATTGAATCAAATATGCAGTAGGTGCATACAGGCAAGTCGTTGACATATAATATTCTGTTCCGTTGTACGCTTACATTTCTCCAAAATAGGGCCAAAGATATTAACTTAAGCGAAGAAAGTTGTTTGCTTTAAACATACTATGCAACAACAGAAGCAATGCAGAAATAGAGCTTCAACCGCACTACGTTGTAAGGATAGTTGTGTACGAATTGTGCACAGCACGTGCACGCGTCAATTTGATGTACACGTTGGGTACAATCTCCACAATGAAATTTATTATAAAAATGACGATTAAGAACAAATTGACAAGATAAATCTGTAATTGTAATACATTGCTTTCAGTATTCAGGAGTTAATTTTAACAAATTTCGTACACAAGTCACCAGTCACAAGTCACAAGTATGAGTTATTTGTGTGCAGTCTCTGGCAACTTTTGCAGGAAATATAATTATTATCTCGTTTATATTACAGTAAAACTACGCTATGTAGTCAGGTAAATATAAGGCAAGCATTTCATATAATGTAGAGAAGACATCGGAGAATCAGACACCTATATGATCCACGTCTTCATGTGCAAGGGGTTAGCCGACAATTTCACAATAACCCGCCATTTTGATTAAATAAACTGTTTTAACTCACGAAAGACACTAACTGTTACTTCAAAATTTGGGATCTAAAACATTTTTTTAGAACTAATAATGGGAATTTAAAGCAATCTGTCACATTATTTTAAATGTTCTCTGCAAAATATTGATTTGCTATTTTGTAGTAAAATGTCGAATGTAGCCCTTCCCAAAGAAAAAAGAAAATTTGACATTTGTAGCGCTTTGGGCTAATTTTGAGATTTTAGGTTATTGTGGATGACATGAGCTTGTTAATTTATCATTCCAAAATAATTTTAAACCCCGAATGTTTGTACAAAAGAACCCTTCGTGAGATACAAATAGCCCACCTACTTGCATATATGAAAAATATGGAGCATCTAATTTTCAGATTCTCTGATTCAACTTCATATCATATAAAACTTTTCTGTTTTAGCCAGAAAAAAGCAAACTCTAAACCGTTACATTTGTGCCGTGATTATTGGCCTGATTGTACAAAGTGACCGTTTTCTTAGCAAAAATTTCGAGTTTCTTCCGTAAGCGTGATGAACATCAATCTGGGTATTTAAATTTGAAAGGAAAATTTGTTCTCTTGCCATGCATATGACAAAAAAAAATTAGAACTGCTCTACAGTGTAGATTTTTGCAGTTCTAAATGTTTTTAAGTCAGTGTTGCAGGCAGTAAAGGTAAGACCTACTACAACATTTTCAGAGAAGCCCATACCGAAGTTCTTAGTCTGCCCAGGACATACCAAGAAATGCGACAGTGATTTTGACCCCGGCTTAGAATCGACTACAGTCCCCTACAACCTGGGTCACTCAACAGAGCTCTACGTTTAACCTAATAACTAATAGTCTTTACTGGAGTGGTCTCCTCTGATATAAGCTGAGTGAGAGAGGGAAGCGTTTGCTTCCACCTGACAGTTGTGGCAACTCTCTGCTTTGATGCATTCCGATATGTGGTCGCTTCTCCGCATTTTGGCTAAGATCATGTATAGTATGTTCTTTTCACCCAGTCTAGAACGGGACCCACGCATGACAGACCCTTGATGTAGATGTCTGAAGGTGGTGAGGTTGGTCATGTTCAGTCAAAGTTGTCCCTTGGGGACGTAGCTCCTTTAGGGAGCAGAACTCCTCAGGGATAAAAGTTTGTTTTTCGCCCTTCCTCTCTTTGCCAGAGAGTAGAGTAGGGGTTCCAGGGAAAGAAGCCTCCGGAGGGTTTGGGGTATTAACAAAATTTTGACCACTGTAGATTGAAGCATTTTACTATACCTAGGTATGAAGCCTTCTAAGGAGATACCTCACATTACAGCAGCGATGGAGCAATTCCTGTGGAGGAGTCGGGGCCCCAAAGAGGGAATTTGGAATGAGAGGCTATCGTTTGTAATAAATTGGGTTATTGGTGCTTTTCTATTATAATTATGACAAAATATATTCCTTGCATTTTCTTTACCAATTAACGTAAAAAATGGTACCCAGTGCCCTCAGATACTACCTGCAGGTACACACACGAAGCGTATAGAGAATTCTGATGTACAGCGTGCAATATTTGTAATGAAAATATCACTACTTTATGAGTCCTGGTGGGAATGGTGTGATACGCCTCGACAATTCTTCAGGAGAGCAAAGTGCCCTTGCCATTTTAAAGGCGCCGGTGTTTGAATAAACGGGCATTAACCTATCCTCATATGTTACTGAATGCGCGTTTAAACGGGGAACAAAAGTCGCAATTTTGTGACAGTTTCGAACATAAAATTGAACTTAAAGATAATCGATATTGGAATTGTATTAAATGGAGAGGATTCACGGCCGCCGTAGTTTCATACCTGTTAAAGACAAATGGACAAATGTTGAAACAATAATTTTCAAACATAGTTTCCAGTAAGGCAGTGCTTCACAAAATTTAAAAGTAGATGCTCGCCCGACACGCAGCACAAATCATATTTTGAAAACATTTGTGCAATTGTATTCCCTTGATTGGTTGATACAGTGACAATGGTCCATAGTGTCAAAATCGATTTGTAAAAGATTTGTATGTGCGTATTTTGACAGTTCCCAAGATCTTATTAGGGGAATGGGGGGGGGGGGCTTCAAACGTTTGGGGGACGTGATCTCCTGGTCTCCTTGGCGTCACAGTATTGCTATTTTAGCTCTTTGTAGCGAGCATTCAGTATTTGATAGGGGTGGGGTCTTCAACTGCAGTTACTTAACATTTGTACTCTAGCTTCTGGGGCGGTTAAATAGTGACAATTTAATTATATGAAAACTAGACCTAGAATACATTGTCGTCCACATATCTTTCTTATAAGAAGCTGAGTGGTAGGCAAATCCACCTTTCGATTAGGGTACAGTCTTCTCATTTGGCTCTTTATTCACAAAGTGTTTCTCATGTATCATTGAACTAGAAGACATTCCTTCACTGGCTGCAAAATGAAAGCTATGATAACGAGATGTGACATTCCTATAAAGCGTGTTGCTAATCACGGATAAAAAATATTATTCAGATTTAATAGCAAGTAAACACTATTTCTTCATAAAGTATAGTCATCCAAGTAGGCTTCGAATTCATTATTTTTCTGCTACCCTTTAAAAAGTGGATATGATAGAAAATAAATTTTGTTATGAAAATTGTCTGTTATCGCATTTGATATTCCACACATCATAAGTTTAGTCTGTTGAAGTATTTTTCATTTCTGATTTATATGTAATGCAAGTATAACCTGATATGTTTTCCTGCTATAAGAATCTCATCATCATGCGTTTTTTTCTCCTTTTCAGGCTGGCCTTTCTTCGTTATGTCATCCTCGTTTCCTCAGCTCTTCTTTCTTTTGGAAGTGCGACCTTCCGCTATGTGCAGTTGTAGTTTCAATTGGCTCTTATCATAGGCGTCGGAAGTTATTTGAGGCTGGGGGCTGAGCCTTGTTTCGGATTGCCGTCCTGGGAGACGGGTTTTAAAGGGAAAGGGTGTCCCCCTTCCCTTTGGAAAAATTGTGGATATTTGAGGGTCCTTAGATGCAATTTGGTGCATCATTTAGACATCCATCATAAAGCATAGCTATAGATTCGAACAGTCGTTACATATTCTATCTCCGTCCTGGGAAGGAGTTTAACTTCGAAAAATTTTGTATATTTAAAGGGTCCGTAGATGCAATTTGGTGCACATTTTGGATAAATTTTAAGTTAAATTACTGCAAATTTTTGATATTCCTTACAGAAGAAGCAAATGAGAGGTTTTCGTCCTTGGATTTAGGGGGAGGAAGCATAGTACCGCCCCACCTTTTTTGACTGGAGGGTTTTAGCGCATCCCCAGCCTCCCCCGCTTCCTACCACTATGGCTCTAGTTATTTGTCGGTCGTCACTAGCTTGGTTTCTACTCTCAGTTTCTTTGTTTTTCTTTATTTTTTAAGCTAGTGTACTTGAAAAGCAGTCGTTATTGTTATGTAACCCTAAGTTTAAAACTTGCAACTTGTTGACATGAAAATAACTTAAAATTTCATTGCGTTTATTACAACTAAAAACGGACCTCATCAAACGGCAAAATAGCATGAAAATTCGAAAAGTGTTGAAGTACACACGTATCCAGTAAAGGGGGAGATGGAGTGGAACGACCGTTCTTCATAGTAGAAGTTTTACTGGGGCCCTCTTGAAAATGAACCCCCCTGAAGAAAAAATGTAGAATTCCGGACAAAAAAGGATAGAAGCACCCTTTGTAACATTGTGCGTTAAGTGAGCAAAGAAACACAAATATTAGAGTACAATGCTTACTCTGGTTTAGATATGCATCTAAAAGGCGTTGCTTGCAGGTTCTGGAAAATGTGTCATCCTTAACAACCAAGCAGGATTCAGGCCCGTAGCTGCTTTTCGAGCAGATTTGTGGGGAAATGGGGCAATTTTCTCGGGTAATAAGGCTCTTCTAGGGTAATAGGGTAATATCGGCGCACCCCTGGGAACATATGTCACGCACGTGAAGATTGAGGGGAGGGGGTACCTCAGCATACCAAAGCCTTTAACCAAAATTATCAAATTGCTTGGAAATATGCCACATCCTTTTCAAAGTTCAGCAACTTGTCTCGTGACAAGACTCCAAATTAAAAATTTGTTTACGTCTTTGTTCGTGGGTCGACAGTACGAGAACGAAGTTAGCTCCTAAACACTTCAGGTGGTGCAGTAAATCGGATTCTGAAATACAAGTTGCCCAGCACGTTAAGTATTCGGCAACTCTGAGTTGCCGTACATGTTAGTACTATTATGTATTGTCGTTTTTGCACCATCTAGTTAAATGTTTAAAGCTACCTTGCCGTTTCTCGGATGCCATCGCATTTTCTTATGGTATAAGAAAGTAGAAGACTAATTTGAAAATGGGAGATACCCGGCACTACACCGAAGATGCGCTGAAAGTCTTTTGGGTTAGATGTTAAGTAGTTGGATTCGTATTAAATACAAAATGAAAGAAAGAACGGGGTAAACTTTGGGTAGGATATTAGAGATAGGTTAGGATGCGGTATAGTGAAAGGATAAAGTGTGCAGATCTGGGATATTTCGTCTACTAACCTTGGATTAAAGTGCACTTAGATAATATGTCCGTTAGATTAATCTGAAAATACGCTCCTCAACAGTGATTTTCTTCCCTTAATGCAGAAACTCAACAAACGAAATGGTATTTAAACATTCCATACATGATTTTCAAGGCAGACCTTGATTTTCCTGGTGGGGGAGTTGAACTGAAGTTGAGGGAGGGGCATCTCTACTTAAAATGGGAGGAGAACGGGGTAAAAACGCCAAAGGACCAACTGCGCTCGGGCGTCCCATGAGCGTGAAAGGCTTTCACACTGTCGAAGGGTTCAAAGGCTCGCGTTAGGGTCCGAGGGTCCATGGTGGGTTCAAGGGCCAAGCCGTGTTAGGGGACCTTTGAGGTGGACCGGGGTCCAGGCATTAAATCAACGCATTTAGTAATCGACAGAGAGAATGGAACACTCACAAAATAGACCATAAAAATTGCAGTTTGTTCATTTTCTTTGTAACAGGCCACTTAGATCTTACGGCCAGGCCAGTAACCAGACTTGGAGAGCAGGGGACAGAACCATGCTCAGGCGTGGGGGGGGGGCGAAAAGTTCATGGGCGTAGAAGCCCGATTTGATGGGGGGGGGGGCTGCAGAGAAAAATGTAACCAAAAATTTTCGCGCTGTCCGCTCGCGTTCAGCATGGTCAATGCACATATCATATAAACATGCGTCATTCATTACATCGCAATGATCGCATACTAATTACATTCAATCACTTTCAGTGTTACTACACTTCCACATTGGTTATAAATTTTGGAGAAGTCCTTACAAAAATGATGATAAAAATCAGTGGTGTAGGCAGGATTTCTCTCATGGGGGCATGAACTATGCTGTGTGCCTGGGGGAGGGGTTTAAGGGGAGGGAGTGTTCCACTCCCCTTTTGAAAATTTTTGAAAAATTAGGTGTACTTACATGCCATCTGGTGCCACATTTGCTACCTTTTAAGTAAAAGTTTCCGTTAAAATATTTATGTATTTTGGGTATAAAAAATATCGGCGCCAGTGAGGGGGGGGGGGAGCATGACCAAATGGCCTTAAATACGCAACTGATAACAATAATATAAGTTAAACCATTGGAAAAAGCAATGGTGAATTATCGAATATATAGGTACTGGTGAAATTCAAATCAAAACTTTATTTTAATTACCAAGTTTTTTTAAACTATTGATTTCCTTTAGCTACATCATTGTAATTTATTTTTCTTTCAGTTGGTGCCCGAAAATTCTCAGCATATTGCCCGAATTTTTGGTAGGGGGCTCCACCCCCTTCCCCGCCTCCTATGCCTATTGATAAGTTTTGGTTAAATGGAGAAGCATAAATTTTCACAGAATTCATACCAAGTCATTGAAACATACAAACAGCTAGAAAATAGACTTAGAGAGCTATTACTGACATTATCTGAGTTTGGGGGAATAATTCAATAGTTCAAATTTCTGATTTTCTGCAAGTTCCATACTTTCAGTGAGCGCTCATACCATGGGCTTAATTTTCACATGCCGGCTTTACTTGTGACCCACAGACCACATTATTGAGCCTATGAAACAATCATAATCAAACTTTTGTCGCTTTATGTGTTGAGGAAAATATCAAAATTTGAAAATATGCTATTGCAAAGGGGCCTGGCTATGCCCACAGAGAAGGCGACAAGCTATGTAGCAGGGGGTGGCCACCAAATGCCCCCTGCTTACGGCTGGTCGATTTCATCATGAAGAAGCGGATCTCATGGATTGGAAGAGAGACATTCGTAGAGGTTGCACCGATGACCGTAGAGGTGATGCAATTATATGGGTCCACGTTTTCCTGCTGTAAGTATCCTAATAATGAGCCAATTAGCGGTAAGCACGACCGTCTGCACAGGAATCGGGCATAAAATAGCGTTGATGAAAGTATTTTAATACTCTTTCATATTGCTCTACATTGCAAAAACATAATTTCATAACAAATTTCCCCTAAGTTCCAGTAATTAGTAATAAATGATATAAATGATACTTTCCCCAATTCTTGCTTTGAGGATCATGTCCCCATCCCACAATTTGTCCTTGGGGAGACCTCGTCAACAGTGAGATCGAGAACATCAGTGGAGGTTATAAATAACATTACATCACCTCGATGCACTTCCTTGAGTGTCTCTGAAAGGTTTGTTCCTTTTGTTTAAGACTAAGAAAAAAGAAGAATCTTCTATGAAGCAATAAAGTGAGAGACTTTCCCATATATATGGACAGACGATCACGTGACCAATACCGTCTCCACCGTTCGAACAAATTGAGGCTTACCAAGATGGCCGCTGGGCTACTACGAATTGCCCAGTTTGGTCATGAATCTGCAATATTTCAGACAAAATATAAACATGAATGGATGAACAATATCCCAGTCCTGCATTCTATTTGTTGAATTCGACCTGAGCTTGCAATTCTCTCAAAAGTATTACAAGTTTCTCACACAATCTGCGAATACTGAGCCACTTGAGCAAGTCCAAACTTTTACACACAATTCCATAGTAGGCAGCCATATTGGTAAGCCTACTCTTACACGTACGGTGGCGACATTTGGTAGCACACCACCAATTATTCCTCCATTGACTTACACACTAATTTGGGTCCATTTCGTGACCCCTGGACCCTTGTA
>WURT03215660.1:2172-18956 GCA_009936505.3 Holothuria glaberrima
TATGCCAATTGTTCGACTGCCCGGTCAACATTACAAACATGCTAGCAGTATTGTAGAAGTGAGTGAACCCTGACACGTACACGCTCATCATCTGGTAAAGGTAAAAAGTGGGCTACACTTTGACTCCTCCATTACACCCCAAAATATAAGTACTCATCGATATGTAGGAAGGAATTTTGAATGGTATTTGCATCCGAATAAAATACAACGCTCAGCATAAATTCAGGTGTTTGGGTCCTGCTAGTTGCAAGGTGCGGTGGCGATCCAAGATCTTGAAAGTTTCGGAGAACACAGCAACAAAATACCCGGGGCCAGCCTCACTGGTGGATGGACGTGCAATGTCCATGCATTGTACTTTTTGCGATAGCTTTTTTGTAAAAGAAAGGAGGGGTAACGCCTGAATCAACCGCCCAAGGTAAAGTTAATCTCCAATTATTGGACTCTGAATGGTTTGCCAGAAAATTTAAACTAGATTTGTACGCCTATACTGTAGGCTAAAACTTAAAATAATATGTAGAGTACACCATGCAGCCTGCTCTAGCAGGCCACCTTGGCGTGTTCCATTAGTTGCACAAACAAGTTTTGCAAAACAAAAGTGCAGTTTAATACTGTGTTGCTGGTTGTTAAAGAAGGGTATAAAACCTTCAGTAGCACGAATTAGTAGGAAGGCAGATATTCCAACCCTTGGTGTCTTCCAACCGGTACAACTCCAACCTTGGAGTTGAACTCTTCACTCTGGGGCATGCGCGCATTGCACACTCTACTAGAAAAATTGCATGATATTTGTCTTGGAAATGTATTATGTGGGCGTAAGAGGATTATTGCAAACGACCCAGCAATCAGATGCCCCGAAGAATGTTTGAGTTGATGGATGAAAACAAAACTAAGCACCAAAGCAAAAGGAAAATTTGGGAAGTTTTCCTGACTCAGAGCATTTGAAAAATATGGGTTTTTTACTTTAAAACCTTTGCAAACTTCAGTGGGTTTCACCAGACAGAATTTTGAGGAATATTTGTTTTTATTGGAACAAATAGATAGTTGGGATTGTTAGGGAAGGATCCGCAGTCCGTGAAAACAAATTCAAGTGAATCGTCGGACGACTGTCTGTTGTCGAGGATTAGGCTACATGCTTTATTGTAATCACCAACGCTCCCAGACGAAGGTGGAGGGTTCCCCGATGGGAGGCCATGACCTTGACTATCCCCCACCTGGAGATACGCCTACATAAACGTATCATCATGTACTATAACTTCCATGTGTGATAGTGTGGAACTATTGAGTGTTGCTAAACTTACAATAAAAGATCAAAACAATTAGCCTACCAGTATAAGCTGTAAGATTTATGTGCTGAAAGCAAGATAAACCTGAAGCTCCCATTCAGGATGGAATTAACCTCCCTGTCCACTTAACAGGTCACAATCTGTATGGAAGGGTATCAGTACGTACTGTCCCATTTACCGACACTGTCCCTCGTATAGTTGTACAGCAACTTTTTTAAACCCGGGAAATTTAGTGGACAAACTGGGACACCCGGATGGCATAGTCCAAACAGAGACAGTCCCGATGGAAGCAGGATAGTTGGAATATTTCAGGGGGAGGAGCAGGGGAGATTTAATTGCCTACGAGGCATTTAATTCCTTATGGCGACCCAAGTCACCCCAAAGTTTTATTAAACTTTGCTCTTAAGTAAGGCAGATTCTTCAATTCACGTGAAAGAAATGTTCATATTTACTCCAATACAAACCCCAAATTTCTTTAAAAAATTCCAAATTTCTTGAACAATACCTCAAAATTTTTGGAACATTCCCATGGCCCCTGGTGTATTATGCTTTCTGGAAAGGTGTCGTTTGTGAGAAGAAAAGTATCACGCTACAGACTTAGTCTGCATTACACTCTAGGACCTACAGTAGGCCTGTAGCTGGGATGAAGGTCCTGTGCTCTTTCATACAGATGATGGTCCTGTACTCTTTCATACAGTAGGCTAAAACATTCTGATTAAGTCCAACAACATTAATCAGGGTGTACAAAATACATGATTGTAACAGCCAGGGGCTAATTTACATCACATACGAGCTTACATCAGTTTAATACTTACATAAACCTCTAGATGGGCTAGTTGCACTATGAGCTGGCCTTTATAAACCTTCAGAAATTTGGAACCTTGACAGAAATGTACAGTGTGGCAAGTTAAACATATTTAGTGTATATTAGTAAGGTAGTAAACAGGCTTGTGAACAGGTTCACAGAAGGTATACAAGGTGTTGAAGGGGGTGTGATTTGTAATTCAGGAGCTTTAGGGGAAGGAGGGTGTGTATGCAGTGTGGGTGGCAGGCCAGTTTCTTCATTGACAAAGTACTGCGCTGAAGGGGTCACTGTGTTTCGATGTCTGTTCAGATAATTTGGCGTCTGCCCAGGTATTTTCACAAATTATCGGATACTTTGTTTCAGAAATATAACTTTCAAGATTTATATTCGTCGCTAAACAATACGTTCTGACCTTGTTTTTGAAGGCAACAAAATACTTCTGAAGTCAAAAGTACTTGAGACAATTAAATATTAGTGACCATTTTGGCGCACACCTTCTCAGAGGGGGTCTCACGTAATATGCCGTCTCCAAGAATTTTGCCTTCCCAAGTATTTCGCTGTCTCCAGGTACATCGATGAATTCAATAGAGAGTGGTAAATATGCACTGCTTTAAAGGGCATAACTGGAAAATTTGGCCTGAGAATGATGGCCTATCATTCACATTGTATGACAAATCCAGGCCCCTTACTCTTCGCTGTTTTAGATGATACACTATCAATTATAAACAGGATTGTATTAAGGGATAGGATTGTTACATTTGTCAATGACAACATTTAAGATATAAGTTTAGAACGCCAGAATGTAATTTCTAATGACGAATATACATTTAGAATGCAATATTTCTGAAGCAAAGTAACCGACAATTCGTCAAAATACCTGGACAGGCGGCAAAATATCTACGCAGGCGGCAGATTTTCTGAATGGACCTCGAAATACAGTGACCCTTTTAGCGTTCCATAGCTTAGAGCAAAGCGAGCTATTCCAGTTTGCTTACATCTAAAAGCAAGCCCAGGTGTGGTACACAAAAGAAACCTCTCAAAGGAATTGCCTTGAAGGAATTAAAAAGGCTGAACTTGATCAGTACAAGTTGATGCATTTAAGAACGAGGTAGATTATTCTCAAGTTATAGAATAACCCTGTGGAAAACAAGCAGGGAAAAGATAAGAAGAGTCCCCTTCGTAGTCTGAGTCCATTTCTTGTTGGTAATGGCATTATGCGTGTAGGTGGACACCTTTGTATGTCTACCATTCTAGAATGTCATGTTAAGCACCCTGTTATCCTCCCAAAGAGTGGAATACTATGGAATTATTGATACGACATTTTTATGAGAAAGTTCAGCATCAAGGTCGTGGTTAGACTATAAATGAGATAATAAGAAATGGACACTGGGTCATTGGTTGTTGTTGTAGTTGAGTGGTTACCAGAATGGTTCGTAGTTGTGTAAAGTGTAGAAAAACTTTAAAAGAAGTTTCAAAACCTATTTGCAAATTACATTTAACATTTATTGATATTGTTTTCTAGCCATACCTTTTTGACTTTTTTGTTTCATGTCTTTGTCCTTAATCGTGTTAAATACGTCTAGTTATTTTCCCACTGGTTTTGTTTTCTTTCTCTTTGCAAAAAGGGATGCACATCCCGCAAGCTTTCAGTAGCTTCCTTGTGTTATCCCCAACCATTTATTATGTTGCTGTTGTGTGTCTTGTGATTACTGTAATTTTTTTGTAGTCTGTACTGGTGGAAATAAAGTTGACTTACATTAAAAGGTAAACCAAACGAAAATGACAGACCTGCTAACCGATAATCTAGAGGCAATTCCTCCTTTCACATATTGTGGTGTAGACTGTTTTGGAGGTATCTTGTGCACTGACCAATGATTTATTTCTGAATGCTCTGAGGCGGTTTAAAGCAATTCGTGGCCCAATCAGGCAAATGAGTTCCGCTCAGGCAACTAATTCTGTTGGAGCCAGAAATGTACTTAGGCAGGCTAAGAAGAACTGGATCAAAACAGATCAAAATACAACAAGAGCACATTTTGACATTTGAAAATGCAATTCCTCATTCAGTTTATAAATATGTAACAATGATTTTGCAAATGGAATAAACTTTATTTGTGCAAAACAGATCTTTTCATCTCGGGAATGATCCTTTGATCGATGTGGGGAACAAATGATTGATTAAATTATTTTTGTCTTAGACAGCAAGAAGCGTAATAAAAAAGTTCAGAGATGGAAAAATGTTTTTATTTCCATGAAAGTCAGACGGGGATAAATGTTCTGGGAATTTTGTAATTTAGAGATCAAAGATTAAAAAAAAAATTGAACATTTACAATTATCTAGGCAAGTGTAAATCCCTGCGAAGGGCAAGTGCAAACCCCTTTGACTTTCAAATGTGGTAATCCTTGCCAACAGTGCTACTGTATTTGTGTGTAACCACGTCTAGTTTTCACCTTCTTGACAATTATGAGCACGACACCAACGAGTAAGGCGACAACAACAAGAAATATAGCTACTACAACCAAGAAGGCCCAGACACTGGATCCAGAACTGAAACTGCATTCTTCGGCTGCAAAGGAAAATAAATTTGCATTTATATATGTACCGGATACATCGACGTTGCTTCTCAAAACTTTGATTATACGTTTTTTTAAGAATTGTGTTTGATATGTTGACAAAACTTTGTCTGTATAATTTAAGCTACAGTAAAATTTTCCACCATCCTTTAAGACGCAGGGGTGGAGCCAGGTGTGGCATATGAGCCACGGTCCCCCGTCGGGGAGTTGTGGCCCCCGTCGGGAATTTTCCAATCTCGTAGGGGAGCTTTAGTCGGTACGATTAAGTTTGATGATAATCCCGACAGAGCCGCGAAGGTTTATCTGTTTTTACTCTCAATGTGGCAATTTCCAATTTCTTCAATAGGATGCCGAACTTTTTCGATGAAACGATTAGTTGTTTCAGTTTCTTCCACGGTTTCGTTCCATGTACCTGATCTTTAAGCCTCCTTTCAATTTATCAAGTCAGCTCTACGTAGACTGCACGGTACTATGTATGGTAGGGAATTTCATCCGTTTTCGTATAGCCTAGTTTATATTCTCTAGACAGAGTTTGTCATTCGGTAAGGTATGCGACAAGGGGAGAGAAAGGTTTGACTATTTCATCGGGCAGTTTGCAAAATCATGTATGCAAATCCCGATAGGGTTCAACCGCCCTGGCAAGTGATCTACTTCTGCTATACATTAGTGTTGATTTTCTTACCTGTGCCCACAAATGTTTGCCCGCTTGAGGCCTTTTGCAGTTCCCACAATTCAGATTTCCCGGGAAAGCACTAAATCAGCACGCAACTCGGCACTTCAAGTTAATACGGAATATGGGAAGTATTTCCTCCAGTAAAGTGGTATTGTACAAAGGTTTTCTTCACACTCTCTCCCTCTCTCACTCGTTTCCCTAGTCGACATCAGTCTCTAGACCCATCACCCTTGCAAGTAGCTTCACCCCGCGACGGGGCGCCTTGCCACTGTCAAGCAAATCAAGGCGCAACCCCTAAAAATGAAGATCTACGTCTTGTCTGGTGACATAACAACACAAGTGGAATTTTCTTTGGATTTGACCTTGACCTTTGGATTTTCTTTGGATTAAAGGTCCTGTTAAGCGAATGGTAAAAGCATCTTTGAATGAAATCCAGAACAACTTCGTTAATAAAGTTCAAACGGAAATTTGTGCTAAGTAGCATGTAGTATACATTTCAAGCATTCGGAATATATTAACCCCGGTTTAAATTCCAGTTGAACCCAGTTAAGCTGGGTTCAACTAGACCCAGTTGAAAACCAGTTGGAAACCAATTAAACCCAGTTGATCTAATTTGGAATTTGGGCAAATTTAACTGGGCTGAATGTAGTCAACCCAGTTGAAAGATGGTAACCCAGTTCAACCCAGTTGGTAATATGGAATTTGGGCAAAACCAACGGGGACCAGTTAAACCCAGTTGAATTGGTCACCTGGGTTTGACTGAAATTTAGACCGGGCAACACAACAGTTCTGGACCAAATTGTTTGAACATGATCTTCCCCTACCCAGTTAATGATATGGCTCTAACAGAGACAATCATTTCATGCATTGCTTGGAGGAATGAAGTGTTTCTTTGTACTCGTTTTTATTTCTAAAATTGTACTTTCAAAGGAGCATTACCTTTTCCATATTGTTCGTGAGACTGTTGAGCAAATGGTTGGAACTGATACTCCACAAAGTAGACCATACCACTATTAAATTCTCGACAATTCATAGAGTTTCCAATAGTGGCGGATGGGTACGATGAACTTTGATCACTCCAAGAAAAGACATTTAAACCTGTAAACAGTTGAGAACAGGTTATGAACTTATGTTCAAAGTGCATTTGAGTCTGTATTTTCATTAACCCAAGAAATTAAGCTGAAATTTGTTTTCTACATATAAATTTTTACGTTAAAATGTGACGTGCAAATCTGCAGTTTCACAAACAAATTTAAGAATTTTGATAAGGGTTCTGGTCATTATAGCACAGATTGGCCTTTTAGAACAGACACTATCTTCCTGATATGTACAAGTGTTCCTTAAAGGTTAACGAAATAAAATATCAAATATGTACTTTATTAGTGAAAATGTAATAATTCCCCAAGACCACGTTAAGTGGAACAGATATAAATTTGACCTATGAATTTGTCGTACTCAGTCTGAAAATATTAGTTACTCAGACTGCAATGTATAACATACTTAAATTTGGGTTACACCGTTACACCACTTACTTAAACATTAGTGTATTTGTCACATGCCCATCAACTACTGTGGTAAACTTTCCCAACACTGCAATTTTCTGCCTTAAATTCTTCACCTTCAAGCAGAATTATTTCATGTGAGGTAAAAAGTAATTTCAACAGAATCTTTAGAGGAAACTGACCATACCTCGAACTTTAGTACCGCTAATGTTAAACATCTTGTAAGAATTTCCATGCACTGTGAACAATGTTGACACTGTAAAGGTATAAGCGAGGCCATCGGTCCATTGCAGATCAAAATAGGCAAAATCAGAACCACAACTCCCAGTTTTTGAAATAACATTCGCTGAAGATGGAATAGGGACTTCTGGGTCGAACTTAGAAAGGAAGGTAAGAAAACGTCTGAATGACTTGAAGTTAGCTAAATATGCCATGAACAGAGTATTTTGCAAAAGACTTAGCAAACTCTTTACGCTGCTTTTAGGAGTAAGTTATTTTTTGGTAGACACACTTTAAACAGCTTTGGTAATTTCAGTGTCGGTAATGATGACATTGACGAGATGAGAATGACATCTCACTTACAGGAAATGAGAAGATACCTGCTGCCCGTTCGTGAAGCATGAATGATATCCAGCTAGAACAGATGGTCTAAAATGTATCTTTCAATAAGAACATTGTCTTAATGCGAACTTTTACAAGCCATTGTTAGTAGCCTTTACAGACTGCTAAACGTTGAAAACAATGTACAGAATTTGGTAATCACTATACCTGAATTTTTGCATTCATCGCCATCAACATGCAAGTTTTGTTATTTTCATCTCTCACGGTCCATTGAGGAATGCTAGACGAGGGTGTCCCAGCCAAAACATGATGGTTTGATATTCCCAGTGTCTTAACATCCTTCGCAGGGAGAGCATAAGACTGATAGATAGTTGTAAAGGCTATCAAATAAACAGTGTTTATGGTGATATACTTAATCTAGTGCTAATATTCATGTAGAAGATGTTTAGACGTGGAGTAAAGTCGATACAACTACACTCACAGATATGTTAAATACTCAAAGTAAATACTATTTTCATTGTGAAAGATTCTCAGCTTTCCTTGCATAAATTTTTCGAAAGGTTTTATTTCATTTGCAGGCAGTTTTCAATATGTTTAGGGCTTTGCGTACTCATATGGCGATGAAGTACGAGTCACTCTTGCTGTGTTAAGACCATCTCTCGGTATAATAAGATGAAAACATTAAAGCAGGATTTTAATTTAAAAAAAAGGAATCGAGGGATAAAGAAGGAACGTCAAGAATTTCACAAATATCACAAAGGTTGAAAAATTAATGTCAATGATCTACTCTTAACTCTCACCCCTACAAGGCATTTGTGTGCAGAAAGATAAAGGTTGATGTTTATTCTTTTAATCTTAAATGGTACTTTGATTTGAATGATTTGTGATGTCATTATTAGTATTCCAGAAATTAGATCAATTTAAAACTTGTTGACTAGGTGACTGACCATACAAATTTCTGCTCGCAACATTTTAGAAATAAAAATCAAATATCAGGGACAATGGTTTAATAACCTAAAGTTTCGGTTAAAGCTTTTATTTATTAGTTAATATGCTGGTACAGTAATTAAAAAAACATTAAAGAAAGCAAATGGAAAATTACTTTACAATGTTTTTTTGTGGTTGTTAAGGGATGTAGTTACTAGAGGTCAAAGGTCACATTGTCCAAAATTTTGCAAATTTGTTTCGTGGTCTCCTCAAATCCGTCAATCCAAAGAAACACATTCTTGTTGGATAGTTACATGACTGTGCCAGCCTACACGTGCACACCCTACACGTGCACACCCTATGATATCAGAGAGAAGAAGCAGAAGTCACATTACCTGCTACTCGGAATCTTGGCAAAAGTCATTTAACTATATTGAAGCTGAAGGAATGCCCTTCTGTAACTATCTAAGGATAAGTTAGATCAAATCTCATAACTTTGCCGCACCCAGTCGTTTGCAAGTATTATCAAAATACAGTATCCCAACAGTCCAATTTTAGACGCCAAATTCAATACCATAATACCACTTATTCATGTACTCTCTCATTTATTCATGCTATTGTTTTTCAGTGACTCTATGTACTCCTGTAGTCGCGAACTGAAAGACTAGACTGAAAAATGCGAAGTCCTGTCTTTACTGTTTTGAATAACCACATGTGCAGTGGTTACGACTATAGGGAATAGGCATTACAATGACGTAACACCTCTGCGGGTGGAAAAGGCTACTGCAAGATTTCAATGGGATCAGACGTAGCCTTCTTGTGAATATTCACTAACAATCAAGTAGTGTTAAGGCCACAAATTTCGGCAAAAATCCCCCAAAATTCGTTCGAAGTTCACTAAGGCAGGCGTTAGAGATATAATTAAACAAGCAATATGCCGTACAGCCTGTTACATAGGCAAGGCGGGGATATGGCATTTGTACTGGGCATGAGGAAACACTCCCAAAAATGCAGTAATTATTAAAGGAAGACGCCATCGAAACAAGGAAAGTGTTGTTTACACAAACAAATAGGTAACCTTCATCATTCTGATACACAGAATCGAATATTGCATGTAACCAAATCAAGATGACCTTCATAAAAATCTTAATATTTCTATTAGAATGAAACTAGCTAGCCTTGAACCGGATCGCATTATTATATAACCGGAACACATGTAAGTGCATCAAAAATATGGCTGTAGTCACCCAGAGGGACTCAGGCTAAACTGTGGTAGAAGCATCACATTTAATTGTACGATTAGTCCAAAACCTCAAAAAATGTATGTTCTAAGCTCGAAAAATGCATCCAAATGGTAAACTACCTTCTTAAAATGACATTTCTTAGCTGAGATTTAAAATGTTAAAGGTCATTTACTCAATTTAAAATGGTAGATTGCGAAATAATTTGTGATGTCATACTTGTACTACTCAAATTGCTGCCTTCTTCATTTTTCCTAAAACCACTTCGTGACGAATTGTGATCACTACCTTACTGTTCTAGGATGACTTCTTCGTATAACATGCTGTATGCAAGGGAACAGTAATTGTTTCAAGGTTATATTAACATCTTAATTTCAAACGAAAACAAGGTAGGTAATATGAGTTGTACATTACAAGAAGAATATCACAAGTTATTGAGCTATTGACTATTTCAAATTAAGTGAATAAATTTCATCATTTTATATTTCTGCAACGGAGTAAGCTAAAATGGGAGTTGGATGGATGAAATTCATCATCGGTCTCCATAAATATATATTCTTGTAATTCTAGACTTGGGGTTTTTAAATTGAAAGAACGGTTTCCTTCACAATTATCTTTCATAATGTGTCCAAAAACACTTTGGATATCAAAGAAGCAAAAAAGAAATAATGTTACATGAACATAACAATTCAGTAGCAAAAGTGTTGTCAAACTATGAAATAGGGTCATTCATAAATTAGTATACCAGATATATTCAAATATGGGTGAGTGCATTTTACCTTCGATCAAAACAAATTTTATAGTTCCATTAAAAGAACTAGATCTTGTTCTTTTTTTTTTTTTTTTTTATTTTTCGCTTATGCTATGTACTCTCTTAAATGGAAAATACTGCCCAGAGCTCAGCACTAAAAAGATCCGTCTAAATGTAAGTAGTGACGTTTTATTTCCCAACAGCATAATACGCCTCACCTAAGGATAGTTTGGTAGTCCCCCTCCCCTTTAGTGAATAATTTACTCGGTCTTAGGAAGCAATTGTTTTCAGGGCCACCTTCCTACTCAGCAGCTAAGCCTACGTCATTTACAAAGCAACCCAAGGGCTACAGCACACGATTTTGTTCTAGTTTTGCAACCCTCAACTCTACCCATCCAAAAAGGGTTTCGCACAACTGTTTATCGAAACAAACCTGCATGAAACTTGAAAACGACAATGTGGATCAGGGCAGTTCTGCTGAGTAATTGGTACGAGTGAAACTTGCCTTATTACTCTTGTTTTAAACATGGAGCTACTACTTGGACTGTTTCACTCCTTATACTTTTACGATTATATTACCTTTAACCTGTCTCTTTATTTGTTTTGTACACATATTAAACATCGTTAAAGTGGGTATGCCCTTTAGACCGGGGAAAGGTATACACAGTGATAATTATGTTCACTGATTACATGGTGTATTTCCAATATTAAACTTTACCATCGAAGCGAGGATATAAGCTGATGGTACTTGAATTATATTTCACTGAAATGATTCACCTTAAACCACAATATTCACGTCTGCACGTGGATAATAAGTATATGGTGTGCTTTCTTCTGATAGTCATCATCTCTAGAGCAAGAAATACAACCACACGTCAATGCATACCAAAGACTTCCATTAATGACATCATTAAGGCTTTGAAAGATAGGCCGAAGGCCCTCCTGCATATCTAAGAGATAACACAATGTTAACATTTGTGGTACACAGCCTAGTTGTTCATGCACTGCCAAGTTGAACACAAGGTGTAAAACGATGGACGATGGACATACTGGGGTTAGAATTATCCACAAAGCTTTCTCAGAGCAAGAAATATATATATATATATATATATGGAATAATTCCGATGCTAGGGAGAGTTTTAAATGCGTTGAGGGTTATGTCACAGAAGCCGCTACAAAATTTTGGTTTTTTGGTTGCTGTCCAAACGAATGGAACAAAATGGCCGCTCCCGGAAGTTCATTATTTTGATATTGGAATCAATCCAAGCATAAGCGGATATCCCATGGGATCCGATGGAGGATACATTTCTTCACTGATTGACAACAGGGGATGGCCTACACAAATATCCCACCAGATTGCCATGACATTACAGTACAACTTGAATTGTTCCTTTTTGCTTTCAGATAGATGACTTTTGCAATAAAGTAACTGAATCATAACTTAGCCTCGGTGTCTTGAAATGTTTTCGACGCGTTTTTCCGATAATTAAATGTCATCACTTTGAGCGAGATATTTTTTCAAAGCCCCATGCAATTCCTACCACCACCTATCCTCTCGAACGACAAGCCGAGCGTAGTATCTACCAGTCAACGGGGGAAAGTCATCTCATCGACGGTTTGAACTGAGAAGGATAGTACAATAAACGGCTGCTGAAAGGGCAAGGTGAAATAAAGAAGAAACTAACCAGTGCATCTGCTATACTATCATCTACCTTACTCACCCAAAATGCTGATGCATATTCAAATCCATTGATTTAAATGCTAAAATAGAAAATAATCTATAGTTAAATTCTATTCTGTGACCTATTTAGTAGGCATTCAAACTTATTTAAATGGTGAAATGACCCACCCCCTCCCCGTGTGATAAAAGTTCATGGCCACACACCTTATAAAGTGTAATTCCACAAGCCTCCTCTGAGATTTACTTATATTAACCTAGTCGCTTTCGCCTACTTTTTACGGGAAAGCAAAATATGTTTGTGCAGTGACATGTAACTTTATATACACCACTTATAGACCAATGCCCACAAGCTCCCCAAATAAACAAATTGGCTGAACGTTCTACTTGCCCAACAAAGGATAAAGTAAAGTTATCATTTTTGCAGTCCTTTTAGGGCGCATCTAATATCCTTTGGAAATAGTTCAACTTTTCACTCTAATGCTCTGAATTCGTAAATACCTCTCTTATTCCGGTTGTTCGTCCCTTGCCTCAGAGTTGCTCCTTGACTCCATTAACATAAGAGAAATGATCAAGTTATCATTTGTATGATCTGCTAAGTGCTCATCCAGCGTACCATAGAAAGAGTAGAATGCTCCATTCTACTGCTATAATAACCACGTTTCTGTAAATACCTAACTAATTCCAGGGGATTTGCAGCTGTGACTTACCAGGAACTCAAAGCCAATAGATCCAACGCCGTCAAGGGATCGCTTTGTGCTCCAGAGAAGCCGCCTCATTCCACCTAGGCTGCAATGGCTTCCTTACAATGGAGTAAGAAAAACAAGCCAGTGAGCCAACCAATTGGTTAGAAATTGAGCCGTAAAACCCCATCTAACTGTAACTTTAACTGAAGCGCAGACAATAGTGCCCACAAATGACAAAAGGAGTATACGAAGCCTTCTTGTCTTTGACAACCTACCTGTCGTTAAAACAACCATTAAAAGTTTGAAGTCGGTACCCTTCATAATGGAAATCAACCGTGATTTATAAGACTTCACAGTCTAAAAGCGATCACGTACACAGAATCAAGGCCAAGTTCGAATTACATCACTGAACCTGTAGTATGAAATTTGATCACTTCAAATATTAGCACAATACTTAAGTTAACAAGACCTTGCACTGCACTTTGACGAAACTATTCAAATTTAGACTGACATACACGAGTGTCAGATGTTAAGTTATGGTTAGCAGTTTATGTACCAATTGTTCTCTCAGTGGCACTAGAGTTGCAACTGAAAGTTAGAACGATTTTTTAAAGCATCTGTCAAGTGTAAATGTCTGAAACCCAAACTTCACAATACACACACATTCACGTAAAACATCAGTGTCTAACAGTAACTTTATCACAAAATTTCACACCGTTCTCTAAAGTTCTGGTAAAGGTCGCCATTGGATTCAAAATCTCTGAGGCGTTTGGGACCTATTCGTATTGCTACGTACGATCTAGACAGTGTCAATATACTGATGTGGTAATATTTACACGTATTTCTACCCACTTTTTATCGGTCTACCGTGTTTCAGTTTAACATGTATCTCATTTGCCATTTTGTTACTTTTACTCTAGAACAGCTTCCAAGGTCTTTCACGTGGTCATTGACGAGAAGTTAGGGGGCTCTAATGTAAACAGCAAAGTTTACGATCATATATTCAGAATAACGTTGTTTTAAAGTTCATGAAAGCATTCCCCCAAAAATTGTGCACACATGTCCGCGGTCCCATGAATTTCCGCCTGTAGTGATGGCGAACATCAAGACCAAGTAGTTTTGCTCAATACCGGTTAAATTTGATGTTTTAGATACTTGTTGTACATGTGCCACACGCTATTTACAGACCAAAATACCAGTGCGGCCGGTAGACTTCCATTTTTGATGAAGTTGTGTGTGCGTGTGTGGAGGTGGGCGGGTGCATATATGTGTGTTTGTGAAGTTTGGTTTCAAACACAATATATCAAGATAGTAATCTTGGGAAATTTTTATACTTGGTTTATAGATTTAACATAGTAAGAAGAAGACCACAGAAGATCAACTTGAAATCCTAAAACATTGTAAACACGTTATCTCAATGTACACAACACGGACACATTTCGTACTTAGTATGTTGATAACTAATGGTCAGTTAATAAACCCCATCGTATTGTAGAATGCGAAGGTTAACTGAGGTCACCGGAAGTGACATTCCAAAACCTAGCAAATTGCTTGTGAACACCTCTATTTATAAAGATATGAATGATGGATGCGTTTCACACTTAGCATACAGATTTGTCATATTAAGAGAAAGGAAACTATTGCTTGTAGGGAAGGTCAGAGGTTATTTGAGGTCACCAGGATTAAAACTCGAACACCTTGTAAATGCAACATTTCAAGAAAGAGACGTTGAACACTTATAATATGAAGGTATCATAATACGAGAAAGCACCATACTGTTTTTGGTGGAGATCAGAGGCCATCTGAGGTCACTACAGTTGAAGCAACGAAAAACTTGCAAACCGTTTAAAAACACGTTATTCTCAAGACAGCAGTGATGGATATTTTTAATACCAGGTATAAGGTGAAGATGTCAGAGGTCATTTGAGGTCACCAGTGGTTAAAAACCGCAAAATATTGCAAACACGGTATTTCAAGATAGGAGTGATGGATACTTTTAAGACTTGGTAGGCTCTACACATTTGTCATATTACGAGAAAGATCTCTTTTGGTTTTAGTGGAGGTGCAATGTGATATTAGGCCAGCTGACTTAAAACTACGTAACCTTGCAAACTGCTCGTAGATACAATGGCTCAAGAATAGAAAGTGGGAAGTACCTACAAAATGTGTCTCTTTGTGGCCAACGAAAAGGAAGGTCTGAATGCTTGTACCATGCAATGAATAGAATTACAGAGGACAACATACATCTTTTCACACGCATGTATTAATAAGTAATGCCAATTTAAATTGCCTAATGATGGACTTGTTCGAAGGATGTAACCATATTTATTTAATAACAAATTACAACGTTTGCGACCATAGTTTCATTTATAACAGATTACCACTGACGTTGACTGTGTAGTGGAAAGTGCTCGATGATTTCCCATGCTAACAGCCGGGGTTCCATCCTCTGCCATCATGTAGGTTTTCAATTTTATTTTTGTTATTCAGTTTTGTCTTTCTTGTCTTATAATACTTGTGGTATCATGGACTATTTTCATACTTTAGGATGAAGGATCCTGTTGTTAAGGTGAAGGTCGGAGGTCACTTGAGGTCAGCAGAGATCAAAATCTAAAACCTCTGAAACAACATATTTCAGGTTAGGAATTATAAATGCATGTCATACTTGGAATGTCACTGCGTTATACTTTGAAAAATACCCCTTTGGTTTTCGATAGAGATCAAATGTCATCTGAGGTCACCGGCGTTGAAACTACGAAAACCTTGTACACTGAGATATCTTTCACCTGCGTGCTGTATACTTATCACAAGAACCCTTTTGTTTGTATCATCAGAAGAAATGGTCTAAGCAAACACCTATTTCACGTGAAAGAGGTACTAGATTTACATATGAAATAAGATTTTCATTCAATTCGGATGTGTAGATCTTCAGGAAGTTGCTATTTGTACTCACCGTTATGGCTACATATAAAGGTATCGTGATAAACAAGCTACTGCGTCATAAATTCAGGCACACACGTACACCCCTATACCTGTAATCACCGTCAAACGGGGACCCCTCTCATTTAACCATTCAACCGTGGACGTCCGTAGATAGGCCTCATCTTACCCACCTCATTTGTGAAAAAAAACAGAAGCAACAATTTTGTTAAGTTTTAAATTCATCTCTCAAACAATCTATATTTTTTCATATAGTGGCCACGTGGCAGAATTCAAGAATACAATACACAAAGCCGTAAACATATTTCTCCTTCCCTATATTTTAGGTTTTTTTAAATCGAAAATGCGGTGAGTGATCACATCGTTGAGTCTTAAGTAATGAGGAGTCGTATACAACTTGGTGTGTGGTCGTTATGCCCGGTCTATGAGATGAGTTCATTTGCGTTTAAATTTTCCTGAAAACAACTTTTTTGAAGATATTAGGTTCTTGTAGAACACCATGCTGTGTAACAATACATAATTTGAGGATGAGCAAGAACTAGGTAAATCGAAAGTAGAATAATATAAACTTCTTTTGACTGGCCTTAGTCTGTGAAGTACCCCAATCCCCTTAATGATTTCTGACGATGTATGAGTACCGTTTAATTTTGCCTCATGTCAGGGGACCCCCTCCCGTTGGTTTTTCAATTTGATCACTGTGAGAGTAACCTTGAGAAGCAAACACGACAAGCGGTTGTATCGATGATGGGCACAAAGGTTATTGGGGGGGACATGGCATCCGATAATTCCGTTTCAGGAGGATCATCTGTGTGCTCTATGTGTGAGTTTTGTCTTTTATCCCTTTCAAGAAAACAAGAGACGGTATGATTCTACCGACAGATCAATGAAGAAATATACAGCTTTCTGGACTTAGCTACCCTTTTGCCAAACAATTCTCCAAAGACTTCAATAACCTTTTAATAAGTTGCAGAGAACTTCATTGATCCAGAGCAAGTGGCGGTGGATTTTCTGTCTTTGCAGATAGTTGCTTTATTACATTGCAAATGACACTCCGCCCAGCAGTCGCACATAAGTGTCGGATCTAGCCAATGGATTTCACTTAAACATGCTTACCATTTGTCTTTTTCTTGATAGGAATCCACAGTGTCTCATTTAAGGAACGTCTAACG
>WURT03215770.1:0-26894 GCA_009936505.3 Holothuria glaberrima
CATCTGAGTTGACCCTTGTTGATGTCAACTGACATTTGACCAATTCACTAATGTTATTAGGCAAGTTCGAAGTCCAACCAAACTTCACTTTGAATCCTTGTGATTACATTGCAGGCGTCACACACAAACACACAGTCTCCAACAAATATACTATTACCATGAGTGGCATGATTCTTGCTGACTTCAGCACTGAATAAAAGGAATGATAAAATAATCATGCACAAGCAATCAAAATGTATGTGAATGACAATGGTTTTTGCATGCATACATTAACACGAATCAACACACACACACACAAAGGACCAAATGTAAAAGTTAATGTTCATTCCCTCAGCCTCATGAAGGTTGGTGACTGTACTGAAGTGTACATCTACTTGCTTAAAACAAGCCTACCAAATGCCCCTAGGCCTATGTTAGGCTACAACTATATAGGCCTTGGCCTTGGGCTACCCACCCTCCCCCGTTACTAGCCTAGTAGTAGGCTACGTAGGCCTACTGGGCTTTACTTGGGTCGATCTGTGCTTATCAACTGCACGCTGGAAATGCTGTAGTAATGCCATGCCCATAGTATAGGCTAGGGCCTAGTCTAGCCCTTGAACAGTGTCTCCGTTACAACTTCAAGGGCTAGGCCTAGAGCATAGACCACATGCGTAGGCTAGGGCTAGGCCTAGAGCCTAGCCCTAGCCTACGCATGTGGTCTTTGCTAGGCTAGGACATGCGACTAAGGAGAGAACTTCACCCTATTGTTAAAACGGGGTCCAGTTAGGGGTTCCACCTGGGGTTCGATTTTGCCTGGGGTTCCGCTAGGGATAAGGTTAGGGTCAAGTCAGTTTAGGGGTTAGGTTAGGGTTAAGTGGCCTCTTAAATAAGCAATACCCGAAGCACTGATGGCAAGGATATCATATGATTGAGTACAAATTAACCATATTTGGGGGTTAAGGGATGATGTTCTCTCCTTAGACTCATGTCTAGGCTAGGCCTAGGTTATCTGAGAATAATTCAAGCAACTTGCAAGGCTAGCCTAGGCTAGACTGGATATCACCTCTCGTAAAGGTTTTCCGCGATGTTTAGCGATCCAACTTCGTCCTGCAATTGCAACCTGTCCATACTTTGGTTGAACCTGCCTTGCAGGGCTAGCAGCTTATTTTTGTCCATTTTGTATATTGGGCTGAAGTTATAGCCTAGGCCTAACTTAGGCTACACTACAGTAAGGCTAATGTTAGTGCCTAGCCTATGCTAAAAAGCTTTTCTATTCTCCCACGTTCAAGGACTTGACTATATAACTTGTGGTTAATTGAGCATATCTCACCTTCATCATTGCGATGCATTTCCACGAAATTTAACCATTTATGTCTTCGCGAAGACTGCATTCTCTTCGTGAATCGTCTAGCTAGGCGTACGTACAGTACCAGTTTCACTACATTATCTTTCAAGCTTCGCGGGCCTGCAAATTTTGGCTACGCGTATGTTAAATTTGGCTACGCACACGTTAAATTTGGATTCAAGTAGGTGAAAACTGGCTACGTGTAGATGAAAAATTGGCTTCGCGAAGCATCAAAACGCTTCGCGTTGCGTGTATCGCGTTATGGGTGCGATGGCCTTCCATACACGCTCCAATTATACGTGTTAGCCTTTTTGGGAATCCCATCATCGTGACGTCAAGTTTTTGGTAGGGTGACGTAAGCGCCGGTCGGAACTCTAGCCAAAACATAGGCTACTTAATTCAAGTTAAAGAAACTCTGGTTAAAGCAACAAATATTGCACCATTTTGCCTCTAGACACCATTGAAAACCGAAAAATTTCCAAAGGGGGGAGGGGTACATCCCTTCCCTTCCCTTAGACCCTCTCCCAGGACGGCGATCCATGCCCTCCTTTCCAGAAAATAAATATGGTAACCCTACTTGAACTACAATGAAATTCGGGCAACTTTTTGAGATTCGGGAAAAAAATTTCTGCCCTCGGGCCAAATTGGAAGAGTCCCGTACGGCTATGGTTCTAATTACGCTGGTTTGACATAGTTTGTTAATTTTTTTAGGAGTGAAGAAGTGTATGTGCAGATGTACTGAAGCGTATGCAGGATTACCAAAATGTGTGGAAAAATGAGTGACAGTTGATTTAATGGGGAGTGGAATTGGCTCGGTGGTTGAGTGAACTGCTTTGCATACTACAGGTTCCCGGATGAAATTCCGGTTGAACGACTTGGCAATTTTCTGGAGATTGAAATTTGCATAGCTGTTCACAGTGATCCCGGGGGGTTTACTTGGTGATTTTAATTGGGCATTGATTGTCAATTTGTCAGTTTCAGGAAAATGTCCGATTCAGGAAGTTGTGAACTTTGCTCGGTTCAGCTGTCGAGGATTGGTGCAGAGCAAGGAACCTCCACCCTCAATAGCCTTTAGAAGAGTGGCTAAAGACTGGGGACAGTGGCGTAGCTAGGATTTTTTCAAGGGGGGGGGGGGGTAAGACCCAAATTTTTCGAATTTTCATCAGAAATTTCGGAATTGTTCTTCTTCTATACTACTACTCAGGTTGAATGGTTTACATTTCCCATAGCATATTACACATTCGCAGTATTATACATATGGATATGCATTTATGTAATACGTACTACACATACAGATGTGAATGTAGGTCATAAGCTCATTTTACCACTAGGGCTTTGTCAGTTTGTAGGGACGTACCGGTATAAGTTTGGAATAATCGCCGAGCGAAGCGAGGCGCTATTTCTTGTTTACTTCTATTTGAAATTGAAGCCTCCAAATCCATTTATTTACCCAATTGTGTTGTATAAATTAATGTTTTTTTCTTATGTTTTATGTCGGGAAGATAATCTTTAAAGCGTTTTCCAATTCAATAATTATTTGTCAAGTCTAGTATCAAGGAATTCTGGACAATTTACTGTGATTCGTAAAGTCCAGGTCATATTATAAATTATTTAGGCTTAATGCAGTGACCAAAATTTTAAAAATTGCATTCACACATTACCTTCACTGAGAAGGAAAAGAAAACGATATTTATAAATAATAATAACCATATAATGTCTTAGGAATAAATTTTATTAAACAATTAAGTTTCATTAGATGCCGAACGTAAGCGAGGCAAAGAAAACTTTGACATATTTCATTACATTTTGCTATGTTTTGACATATATAGGTTCTGTTATATGCCGAGTGTAGCAATTAAGGCTAAGAAAAATGATATATTTTAGTACATTTTGCTATAATTTCCTAAATGTAAGGTTTATTAGATGCCGAGCGCAGCGAGGCAAAAAAATTTGATATATTTCACTACAATTTGCTTTATTTTTCGGAAATTTTTACCCCTTTTCGGAAATTTTATAATGTTTAGCTATGTTTCGGATATTTGAAAATTTCCGAATTTTTTCGATTTTCGAGCGGGGGGGGGGCGACCGCCCCTCTTCCCCCTGTAGCTACGCCACTGACTGGGGATACGGGTAGGGACGTTAAATGGCGTTTAAGTTAAATGCCTTGTTTACCTCTGAGCACCAGCCGAAAAGAGAAGGCGAACCTCGCCGTTGTTCATCCACGCTCACTCTGGTACAGGGTCATCGATGAGCCAATTGGCTAGACATGTAATGTTAGGCCATGTGACCTATGATTTCGTTGTTTACGAAAGCTAAAACAAACATGGGGATCTCAGATGTAAAATGAAAAGAAAACAGTCGCACTTTTGAAACGTACTTTCGTGCCTCTTCATTAGGCAGTCACGTTTACCGCAATTACTATATTTAGGTAGGATGGCAGCCGGGAGAACCGTGATACAATCATTGGGGACTCGAGGGTTCTTTGTAGGGGATCAAATGACTCGACGTGCGCCCCAGAGTCCGGGCCAGGACTAACTGTTTGTTCTATCCAGTGGCGCTGCCAGGATTGGGTGATTTGGGGAAGCACAGATGACATGGTAATGCGACCTGCCAGTCCCACAAGTCTGCGTAAATTGTGCCTTTCATTTACGTTTCTGTGATTTTATACGCCGTCCTGGGGAAGGGGTTTAAGAGGAGGGGTTCCCTCCCCTCTGAGAAAATTTGTTAATTTAAGGTGGCTTAGATGCAAAACTGTGATATTTTTGGGAATTTTTTGGAACGGATCGTAAGTGTGAAAAATGTCCATTATCAGTGAGATCTAATTTTTGGTAGGTGAAATATGAGAGTCTATGAGAAGGGTATGTTGTGAACAACCCTCCTCAAGCTTTCAACCCCCGGCTACTTTTCTGCCTTCTATCCGGGGCAATATTCAAGCAAAAATACCTGCCTGGAGTCCACAGAAACATTCTTGATTTTCCTTTGCTCCATTGTAAATTATGAATAGCTATCTAAGAATGGCAATCACTGGTATAGGGCCTCCTGGAAGCTTTGGATAAAATTGCAAAAAAGGGGCACCAACATGATGCTTATTACATGACATCCAAATGGCACTGTAGTGTAGGACGCCAAGCACTTCTAAATTTAACGATCGCATTTTATTAGTTGTGGACCAGAATCCAGACGAGAAGAGTCCAGCAACAGGGAATGAGAGAAAGGGGACTAGGGGAGAGTTTAGATACAGGATACATCACCTCCCTGTAAAGCAAAGAGGTGGAGGACTAACAAGCGCATTTCAGAACGCCTTCCCGTCGTAAATGCATTAATATTCACCATCTATTATACGTGCGCGCCAAGCGCGCGGTAAATATATTTTGAAAATGTAAAACGGCAAAATACGTACTTCCAATATTTCTTATCATGTGACAAACTAGATTTGTCAAAGATCCCATATTGATGAGAGGAGGTTGGAGATGTATCTTTTCTGATAAATTGTTGAGATCAGAATAATTTCCTTCATCATAACTTTGATAACGGTCATGAGATGGAGTGCAGATCGTGACGATTGAGCGAGAACCGCGAATTTCCATGACTGCAACCAGGCTCTGCATCAAGACACTGTCAACTTCCCAACAAACCTATCTGCCAATCTGAAAGTGAGTCTTCTACTTTGGAATTCGTAAAATGTTTTCAACCCTTACTGCTTTTCTTCTCAGGGAGTAATTGTTATCGGAAGGTATTCATAATAAGCACATCATTGAGTTACGGCTTGAAGCGCGCGAAAATTTTAGTAGTTTGCAAAGGATTTGCGAAAATTCTGATAGTTTGGGAATCGCTTGTGATAGAAAATGATTGAAATAGATCCATCACTAGGTAGAAAACACCTCACCATATCCCCTACAGGATTCTACAGCTAAACGCCTTTTGGGATCATTTTAAGAATGTTCAAAAAGAAATTCAGAAATCGATTGGGGGCACGTGCCCCCATGTACCCCCGTGCGGGCGCCACTGGTTCGATCATCCCATGTGGGAACTCAGCAAGACTCTTTTTAAAGCCCAACTGGCGGTGTCATTCTCTTGCGACAAAGAACAGTTTTTCATCTGTGATTAACATATAGGAGCACGAAGTATACAGCCCAATACTAGTTCCACTAGTTCCAGCTTCCATCTCCCGAGCTAAACTCGAACCAAAACAACATGCATTAGATTGTAAAGACTGGAATGCTTCTGAAGGGTGAATATGGGCAACACCATCATTGTCAATATACAGTATTTTAGCAAGGTATTCATACATAGGCCTACGACAATCTAACAACTCAAAGACAGCTAGTATAGTGTCATCCGGAGGCGGAAGGGGGCTAAAAGTACACAGGTTCTCATTCTTTCTTTTCCTCCTCTTTCTATTTTTTCTTCCTATCTTTTTCTCTATTTTTCTTTTTTCGTTTACCTCCATTTTGCGCCCTGGCCCGTGTAGGGAGCGGCGACTACCCTCCCTGCCCCCTTGTTACGCCACTGGATACAATTATATAGGACCCATGTAGGCTAGTGGTGGGGAGTTGAGGAACTGGAGATATCGCGTGAGTTGATCGGTACTCTAATCAGCATGTATACAATGAATACTGTAGTGCAGGCACGTTGCAAGCAGGTGGACAGGGTAGACAATGTGCAGGGGCCGCGAGGGTTCATGGGGGGCCCGACCAATTGCTCAAAAATGCTCAATAAATCTTTATTCTGCCTACCGTCTAACCGCCCACAGACCCGAAATTACACTCCGTTATCTCGTCCCAAGTTCCCATAAAAATCTACGATTATTGTTGAATAAATTACAAAGACCTGTGAAACACAAAACATATGATGTATTAATGTCTTTAATAAATGACTGGAATATCTATTCGATGTATTCATGCCAAAACCAAAATCGGCCAAGAGAGCAAATGGATCATCTCCCTATGGTTTACATGTATTGAACTCCCGAAATGCACCTCGATTTCCATTCGAAGAGATTGAAAAATCGGAATGTCATCCAAGAGGTAGGTAAACGTAGCACATTATAAGTTATCCATACACTGCTATCTAGACACCTAAAAATTGTGTGGGATGGCAATGCTGCCGGGACCGCTCTCTTAAAATCGGCGCATGTTGCTACACACAAAAAGATCCACAAAGCTATCAACAACTGCAGAGCTGCTTTTAGCTTGAAGAACCGGGCAAGAATGGGACTGGGAATCGAACCTGGATCTGGAGCCTGCGAGGCCTCGCTATTATCCCGTACCTGCCCACTGAGATTGGAGTGGTCTTAGAAAAATGGGTTTGTGATATCATTGGTTTTTGGCGCCCAGGCTCGCTGTATCTTGTCCATGGGCTCCAGAGGGTTTTGCTACGCCGCTGCTGTAGTGCATAACGATCAATTACGATTGTTAGATTATCGAGACTCGCTTCCCCTAGTAATACACATATTAATATATTGCAATATTTGCCAACTCTTACTTGAACATTCAACTTGCCAAATTCTTGCCCAAAACGCCAAATGGATCCTTTCATGACTGCCAATTTGGAGAAAAGGTCACCAAGACACTATCTCCTGAAAAAAGGTTACGGAAATAGTAAACACGTTCAAATTTACTGTGTATACAGGGCTTTAGCCTGGGTGAAATCTCCTGGAGAGGGGGGAGGCCATAACACCGTCTAGAAACGTTTCTAGGATATTTGACACCCAGTTTAATCCCCTTTTTTGTCTATTCGTCCCGCGTCCTGAGTCAAGGGAAATGGCCGCTTGGATTTCAAATACCTCCATGACCCAAGGGCAAAAAGTCATGCCCCAAGTAATGATTCTCGGAAAAATATGCTGATCTGACTCCCTTTTAGTATAATGAATAACTCTTGAAATATAAAATGAAGTAAACCATTATCAAAAGTCTTATTTCTTCTCACTTGGCGAGCACCTATCGCAAGTAGTTGTCTCATTATTAACTTCTGTTAGGCAGCTTGAAACGATTTGCTTTCCTATCTGTCTCGTGAAATTCCTAGTACCTGGGTTCTTAAAATGGCGGTCCGGGGTCTCATTCGGCTCGCCAGGCGATCCAATCCTGCCCGAAGCAAATTGACATAGATACAAGTTATTATGGGTTAAATCACAAGTACACCAGCAATCATTTATGTCATACGAAGTATTTTAATATAGGCTCATAAATCAATTTTGCAAATGATGGAAAATATTACCAAAATTACTTTGGAATGCTTTTTTTCAGCGCACGTCGCCCTTACTCATCGTATTTGGTTGTCTCACCAATATTACCAGCTGGGCAGGACAGATTTGAGTGCAATTAGTCTTCAACAATCTCATGCAACTCTTACCATCATGCATGCATCCTCCACTACGACAACTTGCAGCTCCACGGGCATTAGCAGAAATTTCTTTTGAACACTAAGGGAATGTAACAAGCAAAACGCACCGAATGCGCCGGGGAAGTGCCCCCCTGACGGCGTGGGGTCCAGGACCCTGCCTTAGGGTCCCTGGTGGTCCTGTGGCGAAGTCCTCGGAAGCGCTTGGGTAATAACAAAAGTGAGCGTTGGACTGAAGTATTTAACTACTTCTAAAGAACATTGAAAACGCACTAAGCTGAACACAGAAATGATAATTAGACCATTTTCTTATGTTTCTGAGGTCGAGAGGCGGCTCCCCAACTTTTCGGATGGATTTCCGGCAAGCTGTTTTTATTAATCGAGTTTCATCTTTATGAATGTATCAACTATCAATATGTTTGAAAAAAAAAGAAACCGTGCAAGCGCATTCAGAGCGTCAATTAATTTGTCAATAAGTTAGGTGCATAAAGCAGCCATGCATCAGCGGACGACTCATCTCAGTTAACATTAGAAATGATAGTTTCTAAGCATGCATTAGTTGAAAGGTTTGCCAAGGATACCATCATTTTGCGTTTAGCCACCTTACCTAAATAAAAAAAAATCTATGAAGAGGAGGAACTGTCACCCCTCCACTTAGACAACACACCTTTCCTTGACACTCAACCAAAAATAAGAATTCAATAAATTGTGAAAATTTTCCAGTGCATGATCAGTTCGAAAATTTGTCAAAGATAGCCCCATTTTGCATCTACGCCATTTTAAATGAACACAAAATTCTTAAAGGTGAGGGGGACATCCTCCCTTTACACCTCCCCAGGACATCACCTTTACAAGGTGACAAAGGAAAGGTGCAAACCACCACCGATAAGAATATGCACAATTTGCACCAACTTCCTGGCTTTATCTGGGTTGGCATTAAGGCATCTTCTGTAGAGCCCGCCAATCCCCAACGTCTGGGGCGCCACTGCCAACAGCTTTAAGGGTGGCGGTGTGCGAAGCTCTCCCCCAATGGCTTGGGGTCTAGGGACTTACCTTAGAGCCCCTGTTGGGGGCTTTTGGCGCAGTGCCCCGTGAGATCCATGGGGAACAGTCCCTGGAAGCCCTGGGTTATTCACGGAATAGGGGGTATTAGAGTGATGCATTTTACCTTTTCAAATGACATTGGATGGGCACTTAAAAGCCCACAAAAATCACAATATGACTTTTAAAGTTTCATTTATAGTCTTTCTTGTTATGACTAACGGATGGCCGGGATTGATGATGCAGAGGGCTCGAGGAAAGAGGGGAATATAGATTATTTCGAGGGTTTACAGGGTCTTGGGAAAATAAATTTACCCAAATTGTCGTACAGCCTGGGAGTTAAAATGGAAAACCAGCAGTCAAAATGGGTGCCTGCTAAGCGCAGGCAAAGACTCACATTCAACACTTTTACCGTTATGACTTCTAGGAAAAATTGGATAGATATCCTACTTTAAATTGTCAGGAATATAATCAGATCCACGTGAAAATAGTTTGCTCCGATTTTTTTTGGGGGGGGGGTTGACAACTACTCCTGTTCTCCCTCTTCCCCGCAACCGCTGTGCACGGTCATGGACGTTCATTAGGAGTGATCAAACGTTTGATTTAAACTACCCACTATACAATACATGTACATTCACTTTATCGTGTATGAACAGCAAATATCACAATTACTTTTGCTAACCAGAGGCTACAGAGTACATCGTGGTGACATAAGCTCATCAAGTACTTGTAGGAAATGCAGTCACACCTTTCAGAATTATATCAGGCCTTGAATGGCCCTTGTTTTTAAGAAGCTACGAGACCACGTATGTGGAAGTAGCCTATTTGGCTTGTGAATTACAACTTCACATCGGTGGTTAACCAACTCAACAATTTAGATCAAACTTGATTTCTTTTGAAAAGTAACTTCAGGTGGGAAAACCGCAGATTGCTACTGGACGAAAAAGCCACCTTACTTTGACCCGACCAGTGATCAAACCCCAAACCTCCCGGTTGCCAAGCTTCATCGCTTCAAATGCCACCGCCTTTATCCACTTGGCCACAACACCCCCATCATCCTAAATTGTGAATGGCTTGTTTTGATTTGTATGACAAAGAAAAGAAGATCTGCAAGAGATTGCTGATGTTTTAAAGCGAATTTTGGGGCGACTACCTATTGCCTTTAATTTAATTAGGGAATAAGCAGTCAGTCGCCCCAACTGTAATTTGAAAAAATCAGTTAAATCCTATCAAGCAGTTCAAATGATGTTAACAAATATGAATATTGAACGTAAAATAAGGACTTATTCTGCATAATGTGTTGAAAGAAAAATTGTAACATAATTGAAAGGCGTCATTCATGAAAAAGGATACCTCGTTACACTAATTCAAATTGGGGGTGACTGCATATACAGTCCAGTATAGTAAGGACTGTAAGCACAGTGAAATAGTAAAAATTCAATGTCTTTTAGGTTGAGGACAGTTTATCATTTGGACAATGAGTGTGAGTACAGGGTCATGAGTACGGGTACGGGTACGGTATGGGTACCAGGTTATAAGCACGGGTACGGCCACCAGATCATGAATACTGGTACGGGTACATGTATGGGTACCACGTCACAAGTACAGGTACGAAGATGAATACAGAAACTCGTAGTCGAGTACGGGCACTGCAACACCGCAAGTTTACCAACGAAACCACAGATGTACCGACGAAACGTCTGTTTGGACAAAAGTGTATGGGTAGGGTGAGAGGTGTCGGATTAGTCTATACTTCCAATATCTTTGTAAAATTCAAGGTATCATTGACATTGACAGGTATAATGTAGAGTCATGGGCGTAGCGAAGCTGTAATCTTTGGGGGGGGGGGTGTAGAGATTATGTTTTGCCGACAGATCTGTTAATGCGTAGTGCGAAAACAAGCGCGAAGCGCGAGTTTTAGCGGATGGGGTCCAGGGGCCCTCCTTAGGGTCCCTGGTTGGGGTCCAGGTGGCGAAGCCCCCGGAAGCTCTGAGGTTTTAGCATATCTCTGGGTGAAAAATTACGTCTCAGGATGGATATATTTTGGTTCATAATGCATCTTCAAATTCAAAGACTTCCCAATAATTTTAGGCTATTCCTCTCGTCAGGCCACTATACTTCTAAGCGGTTGGGGTCCAGGGGACCGCCTTTGGGCCCCTGGTGGGGGTCCAGGGGGCGAAGCCCCCATAAGCTCTGAGACTTTAGCATATCTTTGGGAAAAAGAATAAGTCTCAGGATAGTTATATTTTAGTTACATTATTCCATTGCGAAGATTTCTAATAATTTTAATGTGTGAGGCTATTCCTCCCGTCATGCCACTATACTTCAGGAGCTGAACCGGACGCGAACCTATGCGTTCAGCAGTTGAACACAAGACGCGTCAGGCGTTCAGATATGGTAAGTGTTCAAACAGGCGTCCGGCGTTCAAAAATGGAGAAAACGGGTTCAGAATCTTAATACTAGCGGTCAAAATATGCTTTGAACGCAAAGATTGGTTCTGTATCTGTTACATTTTGGTGTTCAAATGTGGAGTTTGCAGTGAAGAGAAGACAAGAGCGGTACGCATTTCCCCCTTTTTTGCAAAATGTGTTTGAAGCATAGGCGCAGGAACCTGACTGAGGGGTGAACCTTGTTTCGGATCGCCTTCCTGGGGGAGGGTTGTAATTTGAAATTTTTTTTGATATTTGAGGGTTCTTATATGCAATTTGGTGCATCATTTTTGAACAAATTTTAAGCCAAACTACTGCAAATTTTTGACATTTCTTACTTGGATCTAGGGGAGCGGAAGCATAGTTCCGCCCACAGCCCCCCACGTCCGACGCCTATGGTTCCAAGTCAAAGTTAGGGTTTAGAAAATGGGCTAAGGATACCCTCTCCATGGGTAATCGGGTGCTGCTGATCCCATGGTGATGATGAAAGTAATAATGTCCAGAAAGTGGTTTTTCAAGAATGTCGTATGACCCGAAATAGCGCGCCTATACGGAAGCCTTTAATCCCTTTTTTCCGAGAGTTGCCGACGGACTCGGTCACTCGTCCAATTACACCGACGTTATACGGCGTCACATGCATGAACAATTTGTCGCCAGGCCTTCAACTTGAATGGGCCAATTACATTAAATGAACAGCCGAAAATTGAAATAGCCGATAACAGACTGGCCGCGCGCTCCCGTTCTCTTTTTCTCTTTCCATTCTGTGTCTTCCCTTTCACTCCCTTCCTTCCCTTTTCCTTTCCCTTCTTCTCTCTCCTTTTTCTCCTCTCTTTTCCCTTCTTTTCTTTCCCCTTTCCCCTTTTTTGCCGACAGACCGAAAATTTGCCGACGGCGACCAAATATTGGGGGTGTTACACCCCCACACCCCCGCTCGCTACGGCCCTGTGTAGAGTGTGGCTCAGTGGCGTTTTTAAAGTCTTAAAGCCTTGAAGCTCTGTCTTGCCAAGCCTAAAACAATTCATTAAGTAATGAGAATTTCTAAAGTATGATCACGTCAAAGATTTGCAAAGGATAGCACCATTTTGCATCTAGACCACCCCACGTGAACAAAAAATTATCAAAGGGAGCAATCAATCTTTAGACGGCATCTAAGGCATCCATTAGATCAAGGTTTCTCAGTCTTCTCTAACACGAAGCCCACGTTTGATTGCTGAAATAACCTGAGGACAACCTTTCACCTTGAACTAAAGAAAATCAGTTCCACAAACATTACACTACACACTTTAATGCGAGACACGTTTAAATATAAGCAACGTATACTACTAAAATTCCAGTTTGTTTCTGATGAAAGAAACTACTGTAATTACTAATCCTTTTTAATTTTCCGCCCAACCGTCCACCAGACTGCCCTCCGCGGCTCACCAGTTGAGAAACGATCCATTGAATAAAGCTCAGAAAAAAAAAGAAAACGTACATTACATTAATCACACTTTCAACCTGACCCTCGCGAAGTATTCCTTCCTCTCAGACAAATTCTTGAACATAAATTTACCTGACAATTGCGAATCGCTGCAATACGGTAGATAGTACCTCAACACCGATTAATTCAAATTTTATGGTTCTACACGTGCAATACATTCTAGTATTCTAGATTCTCCTTACAAAAATGGTGGATACTAGTGTATGAACGGACTTGAGAAAATTAAAAATGATGGCACCATTTTTAATCTAAACCTCTTTTCTCTACGCCAAAAATTTTCAAAAAGACGTCAGAAAAGGGCAACGATCACGGTGGGAGGGGGACAGGGGTACATGGTCCCCCAATAATTTGGTTGGAGGGACGGACCACCTTTCGTCCCCACCCTAATTTTTGGTCAAAGACCATAATGTTTGCTCATATTGTTATAGTGTGAGACATAGTCCCCTCCAGTAATTTGGGTGTAGGGGACAGAATATCAATGATATTTTCGCAAAAATCTTAACAATTGCTCATTTCTTATGAATAGAAGACTTTCCGATGATTTACAAGTCATGAAATACGACGTGCATACTATTGGGGTGCATTGTTTGGTGATCAATAAAACAGTGGTAGGCACACATGCATGTACATTTTCTCTAGTATATTTTGGTTGGGAGAATATTTGCTGGACTTGGTGTATGTGAGACATAATGCCCTCCAATTATTGGTTTGGGAGGACGGAGAACCTTGAGTAGTTTGGCAAAACCCCCAGTATTTGCGTGTATTTCTATGTAGGCTAATACAGAATAAGGTATCATTCCTAGTATTTTGGTGGAGGGGGAAAGAATGCCCCACCGTTGTATGTAGCTCTATTCACCATGAACGGCAAAATTTTCTCGCACACCTGCTGCAACGTATATATTTGGTAATTATTGAGACTCTAGAATAGACCCACATGCAAATATTATATTCAACTTTATGTTCAGGGATTTCAAGTTTACACACTTAATTGGGATATCCACATGTAACCATGGTAGTTGCCTCAGCGCTCTAAAACACAATCTAATACATGGGGTCACAAACCGAAATATTGTCAAAAACTTGACTAAATTCGATTCAGCAATTTACTAGACTTGGTTAAAAATGAAGCACCTCGGCTCCTTTTTAGCCTGAGCTAGCGAAGTATTTGAAAAGATTTCTGTTCGTGCCCCTGTTGATGAGTTCTTTTCAATTGTATTAATGAGACGTTTATGGATGTAGGTTTCTTCAGAAAAAAAGCGTCATACTTCTTCCAACTGTTGTGATATTATTTTTCATTGGTTTATCGTATCCCCACGTTTTCAGTTCCAGACCCCCTCCCTCAAACGGGCACTGACGAACGAACCTCCTTCCTCATGCACGATGCTCACAGCATAACTGAACCTTACACGTTAAAGTCTTTTAATAGGAATGTTCCTCACGCGTTGCCTCAGCATACTTATATTAGGCCTGTAATGAAATTACCTTCAATTATATGCTGAAATCAATGCGTATATGTGAAGTACCTTTTAGTCCTGTTTTCTCCTACAAAGTAATCTTACTCAACTAAGTTTTCAAGTTATTTTCTTGAAGTCTTCGTTTCAAGAGCATGAAGTCTCAAAACATGTTTACATGCTACTCTGGAGGTGTAGACAGTGCTTTTTCTGTCAATCTGGGAAGCATTTGGAGGTGGCCCTCCTACAGTCCTAGCAACATACTGAGAAATGAAAGGTCGGCACTGGCTGTGGCACGGCACCGTTCCACACCACAGCCGAAAACAGAAATAATGAGAAATTCTAAAATATGTAATCAATTTAAAGCTTTGTCAGCGTAAGCAACATTTTGTATAGATTCTAAACAACCGGCCATACAAAGGCAAAAATTTCTCATCGGGAAAGGGCTTTATACAGAATCCTCTCCCTTACACCCAGCCAAAAAGAAAATAGAATAAGGCACACATTTCCTTTAAAGACGTAATATCAGTTCAACCTTTTTACACAACGACAGCACCAATTTGCACCTAAGCGACCTTACACAAATGTCTCGTCCTCCCGTTTGACCTCTCTAGCTCTTGGACTCCTCCCTCAGGACGACAGTGGGTGAAGAAGAAATGGTGCCAACTATCATAGGTACGCCACTTGACGTTATCGAATTCGTCCTGGCTACGGCCCTGCAGTATTAACCAGCTTTTTAGCCTGATATCTTTTCAAAACACGTATAACTTCTTTTTGATTGTACGTTACACCATTAACCTTTATTCGATTGTCGATAATTTTTTCAGTGCAGGCCTCTGGATTTTCACGGAATCCAGCCGCTTTGTTCAAATTCGAGCTCTACAGTCACTCTGCATCGTTATTTGACAATTGTGGTCTTCCTAGGGAGCCAAACAAAGCAGCACTTGGTGATGCTCTCTGGAAGATTGTAGTAGCACAAGAGCAGTCATACCAGCTAACAATAACCTTTATTACGTGTTCGATGGTGGTGCACTCTTACAACGTCTGCCATGGTCAAGAGGCCAAACTTTTGAAAGTATATGTCATATGTATGTCGCATATGTAACACAACGGTATGGAAAAGCAACCACTGTCGTCGATGGTTATGAGGATGGACCAGCTGTCAAAGATGCTACACATCGCAGGCGAACAGGTAGATCCAAAGCACCGAGTGCTGATTTCACAGGAGAGACGTCTTTGAAACTGAAGAAAATGGAGTTTTTGGCCAACAAGATGATCAAACAAAGAATTCCCAACCTGCTATGTTTACCCCTCAAAGAGGCAGGTTGCATAACAGTCCATGCCAACTTAGGGAGATGCAAACATCTTGATCTCCAAGACGGCAATAGAGTCAGCAATGGTTGCCAATACCGTTCTCATTGGTGATGATACAGATTTGTTGATCCTTCTGTGCTACCATGGGGCCTCAATCAGAGAAGAGTTGTTCCTGAAACCCGAAATGAAGGCCAACACGAAGCATCACAAGGTATGGAACATAGGAAAGACAAGAGAGATCTTAAGAGATGATACATGTTCTAGACTGCTCTTTGTACATGCATTGCTGGGATGTGACACAACATCAAGAGTCTTCGGTATAGGCAGGCAAGTAGCCCTGAAGCAAGTCCAGAGCAACGCCGACTTCCAGCGGTATGCAGACTTATTCACTGTCAGGGATGCTAGGAGGCAAGCTATCATCGGTGCCGGAGGAAAGGCTTCAGTCTCAGTCTATGATGGAGAGAAAGGAGAAAGTGTAGATGTTCTTTGATACAAACATTTTGTGAGAAGGTTTCGAAGACCGACACATTCGTTGAGCCACTGACGGTGCCTCCAACATCTGGTGCTACGCAGTATCATAGCTTGCGAGTGTACTTTCAGATTCAGAGTTGGAGAGAGACTGCTGAGAACTAAAACCAGAAGAATGGGGATGGAAGCTCGCTGATTACCGGTTACTGCCAATACAATAAAGACACATCTCCCTGCTGCATCAGAGAAGTTGACGAAAATTTTCAGATGCAACTGTGAGACTGGGTGAAACACCAGCAGATGCACTTGCAAGAAGATTTCCATCGAGTGATACATGGATGTGTAGAACATGTAAAGGTGTGAGTTGTGCTAACTCAATCCCGGTGGAGATAGACGACGAAGATGCTGAACGATATGCTCAATTCGAACTATGCTTATCAATCCGGGGTCCTGAGAACACTGGTTTAGATTCTTGTCTGACACAAACTGAAAACTTAGGCCCCATGTAGATATTGGGACACGCCTACCATTTTTACTGAACATGGGGACTTCAATTTGTAAACTAAATTTGTTTCAATCACGTATACAGACGTTAAATTTGAACGAATGATTTAAATAGTCTCTAATAATTGAAGCTCATTTGCATTCACATTCTGTGCAAATTACTAATATCATTATGGAGATGTATCTATCATGTTCACTGACCCTAAAAACATAGGTTTAGATGCTTTACTTGAACATAATGGGGTAATTACAGGTAAAATTAGGCAGAAATGTTATTTTGTTTCAAAGTGGAAGAAGCTAATTTGCATATTATGCAAACTGTTTTCTGAATTTCGATATGAATATGTTTCTATCGTGTTCAGGGATCATGTAAACGGTTGCGATGCCTTTTTGTTCCAGTAAGGTTATTACAGGGAAGTTAGAGTAAAAAGTTGGGTTTTCGAAAATGACAGAAGCTAACTTACATGATGCAAATTAGACAAATTTCCCTTACTAGGATTTTTTAGGACTTTTATTATGGTGTTTTGGGGACGTCACTGGAATGCATTGTAGTGGAATCAATTCTTTTGCAATAAGTGGTGGGTGGAGATACTGTCTTGACTGGACTAAAACTGGACACTTTCGGATTTCGTAATCTCGCACGTTGTACTATGTACATATTTCTTCAACATGCGAATTTTCTGCCTGGTTTGCGCTGACGAGTAGCTTTCTTTTGTCGTTGCAAGGAACCTTTTTGTTTTCTCATCCCCATACATGCGTATGTGGGGGATGAGATATTGTGCATCCCTTAATGTTCAAAAGTACACGTTTTCCTCTGCCAGTCCGCTAGTAACCGTGGAAATGCATGGCAGGAAAATATAGAGCTTAAAGAAAGCTACTCAGGACGTGGGACAGAAAAGAGTTGTGAAGGCCCTGTTCCCTGGTCATGTCACCAAATATGCCTAAAATTTGGATCGAAGATTCAGAAGGTCAAATAACATTTACGAGGTCAAAATTATGTCGCGAACTCCTCAAAACTAAACATAAGGTCGAGCTCAAACTTGGTGGGTGGGTGCATAGTCCTTGAAACTAGTGACTCATATACCCTAAGAATGAGAGGTCAACGATTAGGAAAGATCAAAATATTCAATTTTTCAAACCTGGCCACAAAATCTGAATGAAAACAATAAATAGTCCAGATTTCTTAGCATAAATTTCTGATTTAAGTCTTCTTTGCACAACTTGACATGTGACCTCCACAGACCGAAGGTCAAAGGACAACTTGCAGGTCAAAAGTGCGTTGCGACCTCGTCCAAATCTGAAAGCACTACTGACCCCAAACTTGGTGAGCAGTTGTATATTCCTTTGAAATTTGTCGCTCCAATACCTCAGCGGGATAAGTCAGCGGAATATGACTTATTGATGCCTCCAATACCCTCAAAATGATAGGTCAAAGTTCAGAGGTCAAAGGTCACGTTATGTTAAAATAAGCAAATTTTCAAATTTGGCTGTAAAAACTTAAAACAGTAAATGGTCCTGATTTATTAGCATAACTTTCTGATTTGAGCCTTCTTGGCACAACTTTGCAAGTGACTTCCTGAGGTTAAAGGTCATAAGGTCAAAGGACAACTTGCAGGTCAAAATTGCGTTGCGGCCTTGTCCAAAACTGAAAGTACTACTGACCCCAAACTTGGTGAGCAGGTGCACATTCTTTGAAATTTGTCTCTCCAATAACTCAGCATGATAAGTCAAAGGTTAAAGGTTATGATAGGTCAAAATAAGCAATTTTTCAAATATGGCTCTACGACTGAATGAAACAATGATCTTAATTTCTTGGCATAGCTCTCTGATTGAAGCCTTCTTTGCACAACTGGAAAACTGACCTCCAGAGGGTCAAAGGTTGGAAGGCTAAATGAAATTTGGAGGTCAAAAGTGTGTCACGACCTCGTCCGAATCTTAAAATTATACTGACCCTAAACTTTGCATGCAGGTTGACGGTTATGGGAACTTGTGCCTCGAAGTTATTCAGGTCAAAGGTCACAAGTGCAAGTTTGATCACCCATTAGTTAGTCACTGAACACTCTGGCCAACTTTAATAAGGTTTTTGATATATCGCCTACGTGTTGAAGATTTTCGCGTGATTCCTGTGTTTGACCTCATTAACCACAAATGACATTTGGTCTACTTCAAAATTGGATATTTGATGACCTGTCATCTACTGAACACTCTGGCCAACTTTGATAAGATCTGTATATAACCGGATTGAAGGATCGGAGTGAAGGATTTTGAGTGCTTCCACTGTTTGGTCTCTCTATGACCCCAGTGACCTTTGACCTACATTCTTTTACCATCATTATTAAGCCCTTGTTATGTGTCATCACTATACCAATTTTAACAAGTAACTGCCAAAGAACTTGCAGACAGCAGCCTTTTAACCGATGTTGACTGACAGACAGACCGACGCATTGTCATGACAATAGCTCAACTTGAGCTTAACATGAGGATTTCTTAACACACTAGAGCAGCAATGCTGCTGTATCTCAATACAATTAAACATTTGTTAGGCTGAGAATTAAGGATATGACGGTGGTTCTCATCAGGGTTCTAGTTACGATGGGCGGCGCCAGGCGGGATCGCTTAGCACTCCTTATTTGCGCCCGGCACTCACGTTCAAATGTACTGTTCCGCCCGGCACAGATTTTCCGCCAAAAATGGAAAAATACCAAAAACACGACAATAATTATACAACTAAACCAGAATGCAAAAATGCATTGAGGTTTCGATGATTCCGCATAGAGCCATGTTATCCCATTTCTTTCAGTCACTGGTCAAATGCTATCTTAATGTGTTCTCAAAATACAGTTTGTGTTCATATTTAATCTGGGAATTTTTGCTTTTTGACGTCTGGTGACCCCAGGTATTTTGGTAATCCTTGCTTTTGGACCTCTGGTAACCCCCAGATGATGAAAAAATGGAACAAAAATAGAACCTGCTGCCATTGTGCTTGGTGCTCAGCATAAGCAATGGAGTAGGGAAAACAAGCCAGTGAGCAACAACTGGAAAAAAGGCCGTTGCCAGCCCGACTTAAACCAATTGGTTAGAAACTGAGCCGTAAAACCTCATCTACATACCTACCCAGATGATGATCTTGGGATTTCTTGGGAAATTTTGCTTTTGACATGTGGGGTGACCCAGATAAAGATCTTGGGAAATTTTCTTTATTGACCTGTAGTGACCCCAAATAAAGATCAAAGATCTTGGGTTTTCAGAGTTTGACACCCTGTGACCGCAGATGACCTTTGAAGGGTTCTCAGTCTCACCGTAACACATCTGCATACTAAGTATGAAATCTATTCAAGTTTCCTACCTCAAGATATCGTGTTTTAAAACAAAGTTTTCAGGGTTTGACCCCGTTGACCTTTGACCTCCACCAAAACAATAGGACTCTGTCTCACCATAATGCATCTACATACTAAGTATGATATTCATCCAAGCTTCCTACCTTGAGATATCGTGTTAACAAGGTTTTCTGAGTTTGACCCCTATGACCCCAGATAACCTTTGACCTCCACCAAAAACTCTAGGGTTCTTCCTCTTACCATAACGCATCTACATACTAAGTATGACATTCATCCAACCATCCTACCTCAAGATATCGTGTTAACAAGATTTTCAGGGTTTGACCACCGGTGACCACAAATGACTTTTGACCTCCACCAAAAACGAAAGGGTTCTTCCTCTTATTATAATGCACCTTCATACTACGTATGGAATTCATCCAAGTTTCCTACACGAGATATGGTGTTAACAAGGTTTTCAGGGTTTGACCCCCAGTGACCCCAGATGACCTCTGACCCCCACCAAAATGATAAGGTTCTTCCTCTGACCATAACACATTTACATACTACGTATGATATTCATCCAAGCTTCCTACCTCAAGATATCGTGTTTAAACATAAAATGAACGCAAAGCATTATGGGAACAGCAATTGGATTCTGTACATCCATTTTCATTTTAAATAGCTGCTGCTTAATAATCAGCCAAAATATCCCGAAAAAATTATCAAGTTCAAATCCTGAATGCTGAATTTTTATACTATGGACCAAAAGCAATAGATTTCAAAATAAAAACGTAAACAATCACAAATGTCTCGATGCTGAAAAAATATTAGCTACAGCTAGTGACCGGCTACTGTGACAAAATCTCAATACATGTTACGTATTGAGATAAAAATCAACTTCAAAGTTTTGCCTAACTGCTGAAAATGGCGCTAGTCCATTTAAGCACCCTTGTATAACACGAATTTAGACAAAGTCCTAAGAATAAATAACATTAACTAAATAATGAGAAAGTTTCAGTTTATAAACATATTAAAGCTCTCCTAAAGATAGCAAAATTTTGCACCCTAACCACTCTGCACAAACAAAAATTTCTCAAAGGAGAAGGGGACATCCCCCAAAAAATTAATCCCAAGAATTCATCCGTTGCACGCCGTGACGATGGCCAAGGATGCTTCCGGGTGCCAACTATTCTATATCCTAGCCACAGCTGTTGAAATATTTTATGGACTCAAAACTCATCTGTACTTGGAATTTGAGCACTTACAGCCCCCATGGGGATGACCCTAGCTACGTCACTAATAACATGCAGGTGGTTTTGTTCATTTACGGACCATTCTCCATGACAGGCAGAGTGTTGCATCACAGGTAATGGCGCATCTAAATAATCATATTTAGTTCGCGCCATTCATAAGTAATACGTTAATTTCATTGAAAATTGATGGCAAAATATTTTAGGTCCATGATGTAGGGATGTCTGAATGAATGTGGGAGGGGGGTGTTAAGGGGAACGTCAGGATCCGGCCCTAGTGAACGAGCCATAAAACTCACTTAACTAAGACACCACGAGGACTCAAAACTATAGTGACGGCTACTTGTAATAGATTTCACCATACTATTTATTTATACGGTATCAAAACGTTTCGTCAAATTTTCTTAGTAAGAAAAAATTCAAGAAACTTGTAAAATATATTGCCTACTCAAAGAAAACCGGAAGTTTAAGACACGTCGATCGATTGAAAATCTTGGACGAGTAATATAGTGGAACTACTTAATAATTACAGATGGGTCTTTGCCGTGAAACTTCACCCTCGTCTTTTATTAATTTGAGCCGAACTTACTAACGCTAAAAATTTCTAAAACTTTACAGCATTTCCTTAGGCAACTATCATTACAAAGAAAAAAAATTAGAAATAAAATGCACAACGGAAGGCACCGATGAATTTAATAGCCTGTACATATAGTTTAATTAAGTAACATTAACAACAAAAATATACATTCTTGATAAAAAAATCCTAAAAATGCAACAACTAACGCGAAATAAGACAACTTATACAAGTTTTGCTTCAAGGATGTCATAATTTGGAGTATAACAGTTTTATAGTGGAATGCGACAGTTAAACATTTGAGAACAATCACGAGCAGTCGACTTCTCGGCGTTTACGCCTCAACTATATAGTAATACTTAGTAAAAACTATAGATCTTTCTAATTTTTCTCCTAGTTGCGAATATGATTATAAATAAAATCTCATTGCGAAATTTTTGTAGCGAATGTGTTTTTGTATAGATATACAAATGAAATCTACGTACAAAGCGACGTTTTAGTAAAGTGTGAAAGTCTTACGTGCGCGACTCATGAAGATCCATCTCAACAGTTTACATGTGGTGTTGTTAAAAATCTGCACTTCAAACCAAAACTTTTGTTCTATGATTCCTTCTTAAAAGACAAGAGCACTCACGGTGAGGAAGCTCAAACCTGTTGAATTTCAATCCAAGAAAAAAACTTGTAGGAAGTTTATATCTGTTCCATGAACCCCAAGCAAACATGGATCCCAGAGAGAGAAGGGCTCAATTTTGAGGCCTCACTAAAAGCAAGCTTGCTTAATACTTGTGTAAGAGTTATTATGGACAAAGATACTAAGGTTCCTTTTACTGATGGACCCTGAGTAGTTGTTGAAAAATTGAAAACTTGATATGGTCATTACCATCAAAATTTTTCGCACTAAATATTATATGTACATATATGAGTCTTTCAAATGCGACTTGGAACGACCCCAGTGCTTCCATATATTTTGTCAACCTTCAATATTTCTGGCACTTACTGTTGACTACATCTTCCAAGTTTCACGTAAATCAAACAATAACTACAAATTTGACCTCCAGTGAACACGATGACCTAAAAATGACTGTCAGTTTTTTCCGAACCAAATGGTTATAATATCTACCAAGTTTGGGTTTCATCCTAACTCGGCTAACAAAGTTATAAGAAATCAAAAATTTGGACCTCCAATTACCCAAGATAACTTCCAAATGACCTTTCCGTTATTTGGCACCGAATGGCGGTGGGCAGTGCCTGGCGTCGGGGGAATAAAAGGCCTTGACATGTACTGTATACAATACATGACATATATTATGCTTACCGCGTTTTAAAGTTTGACCTCTAAAAACCTCTAATGACCTTCGACCTCCACCAAACATTGTGAGGTTCTTTTACTTAATGTAGAGCATAATCATGAGATATATGAGATCCTTGAAAATTACCCTTCTCAATTTCACAAATCTATGAACTAACTGAAGTATGAAAACTATCCATCATTCCTATCTTGAAAAGTCGTGTTTACAAGGTTTTGGACATCTGCAGACCGAAACTGACCTTTGACTTCTACTAAAAACAAAAGAACGTTCTTCTTAACATGAAAAAACTATATATCAAGTATGAAATGGACCAGTCATTGCTATCTGGAGGTGTTTCGTTTAAACTTCCGATGGTTTCTTGTACCCCAAACCTTGAAGAACGTGTCACTGGCATATGCATAGCAGTGGTGGTGCGGTTGGATATTTTTCTGTCCACAATGTTACATTTTCAGACCTTATGTACTTACATTCATAGCAAGGTGCATGAGACGCATGTGTTTATAACAAGATAACTGCATTCAAGTAGTGGCGCTGTCGGTAGTTTTCTAAGTATTTCCACTATGACGCATTTGAATTACAAAATGCAACCAAGTATAACACAGAACGGCTGCAATGTAACTTAAAAAGGGTACTGAACGGCACATTCGATTTACTGAGAAAATACGCAACTTTCAAATAGCAAACCATACCATACCAACTGAGCAGTACCATGTCAAAATATGAGCAAAACCCATCATGAAATGATAAATTTATCCAAGTGTCATCAAAATTAATTAAACAAAATGTGAGAAGCGGCTTTTTTGAATACATAGTGACAGATAGACATATACAGACAGTCCCTCGTAATGATAATAGCTCACACCAGCTTTGCTGGTATATGACCTACGAAGAAGACTGACGGAAAAAATACATTGGACATTGGACTCAGAGATTGGTAGCAAATTGGACCATTTGAACAAAACATAAAGGATTAATTCTTCGTGAAAACGTACATTTCCGCTCAATGGTCGAGCACCTCTAGCTACTATTTCAGATTTACTCAAGATACAGAGTTAAGGATTATTTTCACAAAATAGCGAATAAAAATATTTTAAATTTACTGCGATAAAATGAATAAGACTGACCTAAGGCATAGCAAATACGTTAAAATGATTGTATTTGTCTATATTACTGTGCAAAAGTTAATGATTATTGATGAATAAACAAAACACAAAAATACTGGTAATCTGTCTCATGAACGGCGTAAGAACGAACTTATAACATAGAACCATGAATTGATATTATATAAAAAGTGAGCCATTTTGATCACTCTACTTCATACGCATGGCTAAGAGGGTGACATGAGGAAGGCATAGATATCCACGATTTCTCGAAAAGGGAAGGTACCGACCCGACATCTTGTTATGTAACAAAGGACATTTTCATCAGGTAGGTCAGTATCACTCCCCACCCAGCCTTCAACATTTCGCTTAAAAGCTAACGTTTAGGTTATACATTTTACACATATTATGATCAAAGTAAGTGTGATGCCTAACAGTTGTGTTCTTTAAAACACATTTTAATACTCTGGCCTCTGGCCACACCACAAATGCCCATTTTCCCGCAACAATGCATGTGTTCTAGAGGAAATCAGAAGAATTTATTACAAACTGTAAATACACTTGATAACCAGAATGTGGAAAGGCATAGAAGTTTTGATGAACTCATTTCAATAGACCAGCTTTATCCCAAACTACAAGGGTTTCTTCATGTTAGAGTTCTAGACTAATGTGATGTATCCCCCACCACCATGTATTAGCAATTGCTGTGGTATCTTCCTTGAAATATCATGTTAACAAGGTCTTCAGACTTTGACCTCTGTTAATCTAAAATGACTTTTCACTTAAAACATCAAGAACAGCATTTTTGTAGCAAAGATGGTATATTAACCATTTGCAAAAGTTTTTCAGCTTCAAAGCACAAAATAACTAATATGCAAGTTTTTCGGATGTTGACATTTAGTGACGTCACACTACCTTTGATAGTAAGGCAATATCCCTCTATATGATGCACCTATATGGCTAAGTAGTATGGAAAGTATACATGTTCCCTTCCTTAAGATAATTATTTCAAAATGCTTTACAGAGTTTGACGTCCTGGTGACCTTATATTATCTTCCACCCCTGTAAAAACCAATAAGATGCTCTTCAATAGTCCACATACAAACTAACAATGAAGAGTACCCATACTTCCTTCCTTGAGATATCGTCTTAACAATGTTTAAGAGTTTGACTTTTGATGGCCTCAGATAACCCTTGACCTCAACCAAAAGAAAAAGAGTCTTTCCTCTTGACATAATGCATTTACACGCTACGTATGAAGAGTATCCATGATTAGTATCTGAAGATATCCTGTTGACAAGTTTTTCAGAACTGACCTCTGGTGATCTCAGATGACCTTTAAACTCCTCCAAAAACATAACAATTCTTCCCATTTATGTAATCATAACAATTCTTCCTCTTTATGTAATGCATCTATATATTACGTTTGGAGACTATCCATGCTGCATATATTTAAATATCGTATTAACAAGGTTTTTTTTAATTTGACCTCCGATGATTCTAATGACCTTTGACCTCAACTAGAATATGAATTTTCCTCTTGATGAAATGCACCCACATGCTGGGTTTGGAGAGTATCTACACTTACTCTCTCAAGGTATCCTGTTAATAAGGTTTTCAGTGTGACCTCTGGTGACCTCAGATGGCCTTTGGCCCCTACCAAAAGTTAAAGGATTCTTCACCGGCGTGAATGGCATGTACATACTAAGTATGAAGAGTTTTAATGCTTTCTACTCGGGGATATCGTCTTAACAAGGTTTTCAGTGCTTGACCTCCGAAGACTCTGGTGATCTGGGCCTTCACCAAGAACAATAATGTTCTTTCTTTTGATAAAATACATCCACATGCTACGTATGAAGAGTATCCATACTTCCTCTCTTGAGATATCGTCCTAACAAGGTTTTCAGTGTTTGACCTATGGTGACCTCAGATGACCTTTGACCTCCACCAAAAACGATATGGTTCTTCCTCTTTACAAAATACATCCAAATACTAGTGTTTAAGCTCGGGTTCAGGAACTGGGGGGGGGGACTTTCCCCCTTCCCATTTTTTGCAGGATTTCTGCAGGATTTCAAATTATAGGGGGGGGGAGGGAATTTCCAGAAATTATAAATCAGCAAAATAAGCGAATCAGTTATTTATAAAATGGGTCGTGGTATTATGTGACTCATTGATTTTCGATTGTTTTTCTGTGTCAGTCTCACAGACTAGCTCAATAGTTCCAAATTAACATGAAGTAGCCTATATATGTAGGGAAATAAAAAAAAAATTTTTGTTGCGGGACTTTGAAAGTCACTGCCACATCCTATGCATGGTGAGTATCCATGCTTCCTATCTGGAGGTATGGTGTGAACAAGGTTTTTAGCTTGACCTCTGGTGACCTCAGTTTACCTTTGACCTTCATCAAAAGCAGGATTTTTCCTCTCAGATCCACGTACTAAGTATTAGAACTGTCGGAAATCTATTTGTTCTGACACCTGAGGACCTCATATTGAATAGAAAATGTCCTCATCTTGTCTGAAATGTTGGGTCCACATACACGTACACCCATACATCCACACACACACACGCCATCCTGACTGCATAGATTTCTCTTTCATCACATCAGAAACTTCATATTCAGATTACTAGATAAACTACCGCGTTTTGTACTATTTGTCACATTTCAAATCTGAATGGAAGCGAAAAGGGTCATTTATTGGAGGAGGGGCGCCGTGTTTTAAGTAACATTTTATGATCAACATTCAATAAACGCTGTCAGTATGAAGCTAAATTGAAAAAATTAGCACGTTTCAACACTTGATGGATTTAGGTCTAATACCGAAAGACAACATGGGAACATTAGCAATAGTATTTTCTCAAAAGCCTGCTTTCACTTTTTACATTTTTCTCCTTTGATCAATGTTGACAACGACAACCAGAAAGCCAAAAGGCTTAGTGATTCCTTGCCTTTGTAAAATATGTTTTGTGAACTGTGGTTTGGAAATTGA
>WURT03215990.1:3632-15102 GCA_009936505.3 Holothuria glaberrima
CAAAACTTTTGCTTTCCTCCCTTTGTGCAGAACCACCTCTTCAACGTCACGTTTCTTGAAGTAACAATGCAAAAAAGGCTTAAGGCAAAATAGGCTATTGGAAACGTCACTTCCGCCTACATCACAATGCATTGGAGTATAACAATATATGGTGCTCAATACATTCTTAATTTAAAGCAGTTACGTGGTTGTTTCAGCTGAAGTGGTGAGGGAATTTCTTGTTATTTATTTTTTTTTTTTGTAGAACTGAAAGAGGAAAGTTATAACTACTCATAGTCAGTTTAATTGAGCTAATAAATTTAACTGATATTATTATCTGCTTATGACTGACTCATTGGCGATAAAACTTGACCCATTTTTGACTGACCATCGCACTGTACTGCTTGAGCTTGTTTCACAGTAGAGTCCACGGTCTATTAAGTGATCTGAACTGAGATCAGTAAATGGTGTTTATTTAGTGTCCGTAATTTCCATATTTCATTTCAATTGAGAACGAATCGAGGATTTAGGGTATAGGAGTTAATGTAATGTTTCATCCTGTGATGTTTTAACAGGAGATGTGTTACTTTCAGTGTCAAGGCGAGAGCGTACGTAGACTGAAAACTCATGAGTGCCACAAGTGCTAGACCAAGCGTGCGCAGTACGTTGTCACAGAACAGGAAAGACTGAGGTGGAATGGAGCGGGACAAAGCACTGCCAAAGGAATGCCACTGTAGCCACTCGATAGAAGCATGCATCAGTTCGGTTTTATTTGCATTCTATTAAACCTATATACCACCATGAAATTATATAACTAATAGGCTAGATCTTGTGCATTGACGTCACGCGACGTCAGTATAAAGGAAAACGAAGCACATGTGCACGAACGGCGTAGATTAACGCGCGCGTGTAGTAGACTAACGCGCGTATGCGATTGGTTGACAGATCAGCTGTCTGCATTTGTTGGGGTAACTTGCAATGATACGCGCTTTTCTTCCAAACGAGGGAGCACTTTCTGCTCTGTGACATCATATGAATAAGGTCTATGCCTTTACCCCCTTTTCTGCTATTGAGTTTCCCATATTTTGGATTAAAAAATCCCCGTCCAAAATGAAGAGGATACCTTTCCATAGGTTCATCATCCCCACTTTCAGGTATCAAACCCAATCCCATAGGAACCTGTCAAGTCCCACCTGAGTCTAAACTGCTCACGGTGACTGGATTGACTTAAAGTTAACCTGTCACTGACTCTAAAGATGATAACCTACTTCACTGACTGAAAAGGAAGACTAACAGCAATCTTATCAAATTCTCTGTCGTGTTAAAGGTAGAGCCTTTAACATGGATTCTCAAGCATTTTGGACCGAGGGGCCATTTTAACTTAAGTTGTTACTCTGTGACATTAACTGTAATAGCCAGGAGTAAATTGCAGTTTGTTTTCCAGTTTAAAATTTGGGACCCTTGAATTTTCGGCTGGGCATTCTACACCCCGTCACGGGGCAGCCACTTGAGAAACTAGGACTTAGAATTTTATATCAAATTAGTTGACCTTTGTAGTTTCAGTATCATTCTATTACAATGAGATCAAGTTGACTTTAACTCCCTGCTATGTGTAACCAAGGAGCTGCCGAGAATCCATTGTTAATGAAGCAAGAATTTCAAACCGATGCCACGTCATGTTCAGACCTCTGAACAGCCATGCAAAGATATCGAAAATATGAATAATTAGTAATTTCTCCCTGACTGGCCTAAGAAAAAATCTATCGAGCAGTGTAGCGCCCAATGAGTTGGCTACATTATGAGATCAGACCACGGACTTCTGATAATATGGATAGAGGATCACGTGACTACAATTGTGGTCATCGCTCGAACCAATTTAGGCTCACCAAAATGGCCGGCGACTACTGCCATATGCTTATTTTATGAATATGCAACATTTCAAACAAACACATGACGAAAATAAAATACGCAAATTCCTCCTATCAAGCAATCGATTTTTTACGAGTCCTATAATTTTCGAAAATTCACCCAAGTTTTTCGTCTCAAAATTTCGCGAATCATCCACTCTTGGGAGGCTTAAAGGTACATGCACGGTGGCGACACTCTGCATTATATAACGTTAGTGTAGGATGGTGTTCATATCAAAAGAAATACATTGGCCAGTCACGGTTTTCGAATCTCTGCGCACAGTTGAACAAGCACGCACAAAGCAGAAACTGACAAATGATCAGGCAACATACTATTTATCTGAGCACTACAACGCTTGCTACCCTGCGTGTATTTATTTCGCACAGCATGTACGGTACAAGCTCTCCAAGTATGTATGCACAAAGGACGTCGTACACAAATAATAACGTCAAAAGCAAAAGGTCAATTTTAAACTAATCATTGTTAAGACAGTATTCAGGGTTACCGTCGTTTTGAAATAATTTGCGATTTGTTTTTCAACATAGATTTCCAAACTAATAGTGTACGTTGGTCTTGTTTCTGATGTCCAGATCACTCAGTCGTCGATTTGGACACAACCATTGCCAGGGCCGTAGCGCGCGGGGTGTGGGGGTGTCACACCCCCCAACATTGGATCGCCGTCGGCAAATTTTCGGTCTGTCGGCAAAAAGGGGAGAGGGGAAAGAAAGGAGGAGGAAAAGAGGAGAGGAGAAAAGAAGAGGGAAGAAGGGAAAGGAAAGGGGAAGGAAGGGAGTTAAAGGGAAGACGGAGAATGAAAAGAAAGAAAAAGAGAAATAGAGAATGGGGCAAGCTGCAAGTCTGTTATTAGCTATTTCGATTTTCGGCTTTTCATCTAATTGGCCCATTCAAGTTGAAGGCCCGTCGGCAAATTGATCATGCATATGACGGCTATCGATGTGATTGGAGGAGTGACCGAGACCGTCGGCAAATCGGGGAAAAAGGGAATTAAAAGCTTTCGTATAGGCGCGCTATTTCGGGTCATATGACATTCTTGAAAAACCACTTTGTGGAAATTATTCCTCACTTTTATCATCACCATGGGATCCGCAGCACCCGATAACTCCTGTAAAGATTATCCTTCCTAAGCCCGTTCCCTAAACCCTAACCTTGACTTCAAACACATTTTGCAAATTTCTGAGGATCCGGTTTACCCACAAACATCCAGGCTACGAAAAATAATGCGTGCCGCGGGTGTCTTCCATTCACTGCAAACTCAGACGTTCAACATTTGAACACCAAAATGTAACAGATATAGAAAGCATCAGTGGCGTACGCAGGGGGCATTGAGCCATCACCTCCCTCACTGATGTCACTTTTTTTTATTTAGTTCCAAAAATACCATTTTTTAACACAAATTCTACTTCAAAAGATTAGCATATGTGGCACCAGATTGCATGTAAGGACACGTAATTTTTCAAACATTTTCAATTGGGAGGGGACACCCCCTCCCTTTAGACCCCTCCCCCAGGCCGGCGATCACACAACATAATGCATGACCGCCCTTGAGAGAAATCCTGGGTACGCCACTGGAACTCATCCTGGCGTTTGAAAAAGCATATTTTGAACGCTAGTGCTGAAAACTTTCTCCATTTTTGAACGCCGGACGCCTTTTTGAACACTAACCGTGTTTGAACGCCTGACGAGTCTAGTGCTCAAATGCTAAACGCATAGTGTTCAAATTCTGAACGTCAGGTTCAGCTCCTGAAGTATAGTGGCATGACGTTAGGAATTGCCTAACACACTAAAATTATTATGAATCTTTGCATTGAATAATGTATTATGAACCAAAATGTACCTATCCTGAGACTTAATGTTTTACCCAGAAATATGCTAAAACCTGGACCCCACCAGGGGCCCCATAGTGGGCCCCTGAACCCCACCCCCTAAAGCTCGCGCTCCGAGGTCGTTTTACGCATGAACAGATCTGTCGGCAAGACATGAGCCCTACACCCCCAAAGATTGCACCTTCGCTACGCCCCTGACCATGGCCACCTGAGACCGATGAAACATCGTGACACCGACGCCAAACAAAATCATTAAATTTGTATCCATTGAATAGTCGGTTTTTCTCGGTTTGGGTCGTAAACACAGACCACCCAGGACCGAAATGATGTAGGTCTCGTGACAGGTCAGACCACCCAACCTTCTGTCCTAGAACACTAAAAGCACCTCAAATCGAACCTCGTTTCGGGTATTTTCGGTTCGACCCTATATTTTGGGTTTTGGGTTCCAAACTACAGGCGATACGTAATATTGGCGTATAAACTGTCATGATCCATCCTCTAAATTAGGGTATTTTTCATGAAACCTGGCATTTACTTATTAAAATACCGCCCAGACCTACATTCAGTTTTGATTTTAAAACAGGGGGACTTATTCAACATGTTATGGTTAAATTTTTATGTATTTCCCGTGTTCTCTTTCTGAGACATGATCAGCTGAAATTATCAAAACATTGTTCATCAAGTTTATACCATGACGTAATGCTTTCTTGATTCAAGTAAACTTTTCTGTAAAAACGTGGTGTTTTTTTGTTGCATGTTGTCGCGAGAACTGAGAGTAGCAACAAGGCGATTCACCAGAATGTTTAGATTAAGTTGCTATCAAAAATAAATAAATATGGGCGTGGGATATTCTTGAAAAGTTTAGAGTCTATAGACAGCAATTCCACAAAAAGAGTTTCGTGACCCCAAGATTTCAGAAACCATAGTAGCAGACGGTACCTCACCATATGTTTTTGTAATTATTACAGCGCTAAAACCAGTAGAGATCAAAATTTACGCACTTCCCCATTTTCTGAATACCAACTGAAACAAGATAAGCTGCGTAAGTCCGGCTTAAAGCAACTTTTTGAGATAAAGCACTTTTATAATTTAGCCTAAGGCTGAGATTAGTGGTGAATTATATTCCATTATTCACCATTTAAGCTGTAATTTCCCCCAGATTTCGGGCTTTGTTTAAACTGCAAAGTTTTTGACTTGTATATTTGCCAAACACCATGACCTTTGACAACTGTAATTAAAGGGGCACATTGGTTTTACATTGCTTAAAGTAGAGCACATAAAAGTATCTTTTATCCTAACTGAACCATTTAGCCAACAGGCTCAGGCTATTGTTTTACTTCAGGCAACTGTTGGACATTACAAGAATTATGAATGATAGATTATTTGAAGCTTTGTGGAAAGAGATAAATCATGAGCTACACAGCTGCTACTTTCCTCCTATGACTACTTTATGTCTTGAAAATGAAATTATAAGGTTGCCTGATTTTGGTGTGCTGTCCTTCTTTACACGTACATCATGGTTTTAAAGAAATGAACGTTAAATGTTCCACAAATGGAACAATTTCTTTTCACCAAATTTAAAGGGAAAGACCTCTTCGTAATAAAGATCAGCATTTCCCCCCGCAAAAGTTAAGGAAAGTATCAGCTAACGTACAGCACACAGGGTTATACAAGCCCCTGGTAAGGAGGCCAGGGAGTCCCTCTAGAGAAATTTTTGTCCCCCTAGAAAAATTTTAAGTTATCATTGTCTTTATACATTTTACACAACTTACCACCTGAAAAATATTCCCCCTTCCCCCGGGAGGCTGGAAGTTAACTCGCCCCTCCAGTAATTTGTCTGGCTTCGGCCTGAGGACATGGTGAATAATGCTCTTAACTGCAGTTCAAATAAGACGTCATTGGGAACAAACAAAGTGACGAAGATCTTGTCTTGTCAGAGTCATTCATATGCCTCCGGGAAAAGGAAGTGTTTCCAAAATCAAATTTTCGTCGTAAGAGAAATAATGCATACAATTTTCTAGATGGCTGATCCATTTTACAACGTCACAGCTCTAAAACAGAGAATCACTTAAGTCCTTGCCTTTATTCTTAAGTTAGCATCATTGACTCATAGAGCTGGTTCACTGAAGAGCATACTTCAAATATTGGTAACTTTCTTCGATAAAGAATGATATAAAAGTAACAAAGGTCAGATGGGAAATAACTGAATAACTTAAAAATTACGTGAGACCGATGGGGTACTTGAATCGTAGTCCAGAAGGACTCTTTGATCGTTAAAATTTATGATTTGCAAACTATTAGGGACACTGTTTGAAATGAAGTTGTCAATGGTCTTTTTCTAAATGAATTGCTTAATTCTAATAGCATCATAAGTTATTCATAGCAAGTTCACTGCTTGACAAGTTGGAACCTCAAATTGCTCAACTATTTAAGGTTATTTGTTAGATCTTTCCATCATTTCAAAATATCCCTAGGTAATTTTTTTTTCATTTTTTGTGTTTTGTTATTCTCGGGAAGCGATCTAGAAAAGGAGAAAGACGGTCAATATTCCTGTAAATCATTTCTTATGGGATTATAATTGATAAAATATTCATAACTTTTTACTTTCTTCATTCTTAGAGGATCAAAGAAGGTAACTCTTGCTATATTCGTTTGTTCAGTCGTTTAATGATTTTGGCTTTAACAATTCCCAACGACATAATGGAATTATACATATTATAGGAATATACTGCGTTCTAATTCCATCAACATAAAACATACAGAATGAAGCTGAAATCATTATTAAACCAATCAGTCTCAAAAATAAACCGTGATAATCAATATTTTCTTCCCGAAATATCAGGATTTATTAGAATTGCATCATTTGGAAATACAGTTTGGTTGAACAATCATTTATGATGTACAAAGCAGGAATTTTTTTTCTAAGAGAATCTAATTTCTTGAAAACCTTACCGCGCCACCTTCCTTGAATCGCTTATGCTCGTTTTTCTATAAAACAAACTTTTGAAAAAAGTATGAAATTCTATGTATTACAAAAATAATTCTTCCCTTTAAATCCAATCAGTTCAAGTAAAGCCAACCAATTTTCTGTAAGATTTTACACCGACATTGAATTTCAATATACTCAAATTTTCCCGAATTTTAAAATATCTGACGATTTTTCTGTTTCCACTAGTTTAAGTTATCTTCACCCTCCCTCTGACGATCCTTTGAAGTTGTTATTTTTTTTTAATAAATATTCTATAGTGTGCTTTGCTTTGGGATTTGGGCACCCCTATAATATAACACAATAACAGTTACGGATGTCTTGTGTCAAAATTATCCCCAAGCGATTTTTTTAAAAAAGTAATCATTTGAATTTAAAATGAATTTTAATGGGTTAAAAGATGAAAGGTGTCAGAGCGTTACAGCTAGCATTTCGCACTGGGAGACAGGTCATCGTTGTTTATGTATTGTTTGCAGAAAAGGCACTTAACTTTGAAAATTTGACCTCTGCTTCGTGGACCTGAAGAGGAAGAGGTGACGCATTTATTGGGAGCTTAAAACAAACTCATAGTCATATTATAGTTTACAGCAAAAACTTATTTACTCTGTACATAAATTCAGTGACGTATATGGTATCCGGGAACTAATGCATGTACGTAAATTAAATATTTCTGAATCCACTGAAAGGTGGTCTGGATATTGTACCATGTATATGTAATTGATAAGGAGAAAAGATTCTGTTACCAACATATTTGCTACTTTTGGGGATGTTTTTATGTGTGAAACCCGCAGACTATAAAGTATATCGTGAAAGTTGAGAGTTATAATTGTAGGACATGTCAGTATGTAGCATAAGTAGGGCTTGGTAGCAGTAAATTTGATTAAGAGTCGCGGGCGGCAACCTGTTTTGGACCATGACCCTGCAATGGAAGGCTCCTACATTTAATCGCGATCAAAGATGTCCCCCAACTCCCCCTTCCCTGAATATTATCACTTGGCAAGGGCTGAGCAAGGGACTGGAAAGCCCCCTCCCCTGAATATTTTCACTTGGCAAGGGCTGAGCAAGGGACTGGAAAGCCCCCTCCCCTGAATATTTTCACTTGGCAAGGGCTGAGCAAGGGACTGGAAAGCCCCCTCCCCTGAATATTATCACTTGGCAAGGGCTGAGCAAGGGACTGGAAAGCTCATTCTTTAAGGACAAAGCTTCCCAATAAAGCACTGGTGAGTGCTTGGTTCTCGAATGTTTGAAGGTAATAAAGCTTTTATTATTTGCGATTGTTTTGAAGCTTTTCGATTTATATTGCACAACAATGAATTTTTGAGCATTCACGTCAGCAATAAATGCAAAAATAACGACTCTAGAACAGAATGCATGAAAACAAAGAGAACAAGAAAGCTTTAAATATGCAGTCGGTAAAACAGGTGGCAAGGGTGGGGTGAGCTAGGTGATCCTCACTTGTATCTACGAAACCCTCAAATAAGAACACTGAAGCTGCGTGTAAGGCGGAGAAAATTTTAAAAATGGAAGCGCTTTTACTGTGATTTCCCAGGTTCTGAGGGACTAACGATTCATATTCATCGCCGCGTACATCAGCTGATCGTGTTGCTGTTATTCATTAGAAGAAATCTGAGTGAAAATGTGAGGGAGAAAGTGCCCTGGAAGAAAATTTACTGTGTGATAAAGTTAAAGGGAAAATGCAGTCCCCCGATTTGAAGTGGTGTAAGTAAGTAAGTAAGTTAGTAACACTTTATTGCTCCATAAAAGGAAATTGAAACACTCGTTCATAAAAGCAGTATAAATGTAAAGACAATAGCAGTATGTACAATGAAAAAATAAAATTCAAACATTAAGACCAAGAGTAAAAAGACTAACAATCAAAACACTAGCAAAACCCACGAAAGCGACGACCCCACCTAACGATTTAAATAAACAAAGTTTTATTGTACGAGGTATAAATGAGTTTCGATAACGGTTAGTCTGAATTTCAGGAATTCTCAGTCTGCCAATGCCTCTCGAGATGATGTTATTATGGAATTAGTGATATGCAGGGTGGTTGCAGTCATTCCACACAGAGTCCAACTTGGTTTGGAGCAGGCGCTGATACACCGAGTCAACAGCAGACTGAGAAATTCCAATAACCTTTTCAGCTTTCTTAATTATATTATCAATGCGATCCCGTTCAGTCTTGGTTACAGACCAGGCAATACCTCCAGACTCCAATACCTCCAGACTCCACAAATGTACCCCGGTACACTGGTTCAGGAATGGCTCCTATCAATCATGTGACAATATTTTCGTTACTTATTTCCTAAATTTATGCAGAATAATTCATTGGTTTACCCTCAATATTCAATGACTTTACACAGAAACATTATGAAAATACTTGTAAGAGAAATAAGAGGAGATCTGTAAGATTTAGCAAGTTTTTGAAAATAAACTTGGGGCGACTGTCTTCTTCCTTTAAAGAATTAGTAATTCCCACAAACAGCTAACTTTTTCTGAGTTTTTCCCAGTCTATTTACTTTTAAAGGGATTTTCCAGAGGCAAAATTCAGTAAGTTAAAAAAATGCAGAACATTTTTCTCTTTTAGGAAGTGATAACGGCATTTCAATAGCTCGCAGCCTTTGGAAGATGCAAATTTTCAAAGAAATGCATTTTTTTTTCTCAAGATAAAGTGCATTAAGGGAAATCTGTGATGTCATCGCGGCACATTAATTTGACATAGAATTGAATTTCTTTATGATATTAATGCCGCTATAGGGAATATTTAGCAACTTTGTTTGTTATGCCCTACATATGGTGTAGATTTGTGCACAATTTACATGGAAACGTATTCAAACATTCCAATAGTATCAAATTTCAAGGACAAACAGGACATTCAATACTCAAATAAAGAAAAACAAAGGGAATCTGAGGCAATGTGCCCACTTTACATAACAATCTGTGATCTTGATGAGAACTGATGGTATTTTTGACAAAAATAAGTACTGTACTCTTTAATATGAGATATCTCGAGTTAGGAAAAGAGTATTGCTACGGGGTTTGGAGGGCACGGATTGGAAAAGTTTTCTCTTTCACATGAGACTCTTGTGAAATGCCACTGGAAAATGCCTTTAATGAAAATGTACAACGTGTGGATTAATTAAAGGGGCTTATTGAGTTGGTTCTCAAAATTCATGACTTTTTCACACCCTTTTTAGTTTTACTAATATTTTGATGGTAAATAGTCAAACCAAGAGATTCTGCCCATCTGACACACAACTGAATTAGTAATAACATAGTAATTAATGATTAAAATCATTTAGAAAAAATTGTGACCAGACACTTCTTATCATTGGGTATATTAACATTTGCAACCCCTGTCCACAAAAACTAGACTTTCTCACATTTTGGTAACTATAGGAAGTGAAACATGAATAATGAGGCTAATTAGAAACGTTGTAATGCAAAGATTTACTTTAAACTCGTCACAAAGTAATCGATATCAACTCAACGAGCCTCTTTAAAAGGACTGAAATAAATGTCAGTAAAATCGAAAATCGAATTGAATTGAATTAAAGGTAATTGGGACATCTCCAATGGGGAAGGACATAACTCCCTACTTCCCGGGTATTCCGCCATTGGAATTACTTAAAAAAGTTAATAATAAATTCATTATGCAAAATACTAATAACTCATTGAAATAAAATACGTAAACACTCTTGAATTACTTTACTAAGGTAATGTCTTCATCTGAAACTCATTGGTTTAACCAAAAATTCGTGGGCGTGAATTTTATTTCTATTATGTAGAGTTGAAGGAAGAAAACTATCAACATTTTGCTTTTCTCGATTTCTGTAACCGTCTCGATCGTGACCCTGTGTGACCATATGACAGACCATGTGTGACCCTGTGTGATTATGTGTGACCCTGTGTGATTATGTGTGACCCGTGAATATTTTGCACTACCAAACATTGTTTTTGTTACCCGAACGTTGCCGTACATCGATTAATTGGATGTAATGTGAGGAAGTGGGTATGTTTACAAGGGCATTTATAAGGAGGCATGAGGCATTTGGTTGAATGTTTTGTACAGACTTAATCGAAATAGGCACATAGCTGGGGGCTGGAATTTCTCCAAGATATAACATCCTGTGGCTACAGGCCCTTGTGGCCTAAATGTGCACTAAACAACGACTAAGGTGTAACAACATCTAGTACAAAAGATAATTAAAAATGGGCTTCAAAATACATAAAAAGTGAGAACTTGATAATTACTTTACCATCATTCTTCTAAACAATGATTTTGCTCATTAATGAGAGAGAAGTCTTGCGACTAGAGCCAGCTACCATAATCGCACTCGAAGAGGCTACGTTGAGGAAAAAGAAGCTAACTTGCATTAACCACACAAAAATTGAAAAGAAAACAAGGAACGTTTGAAAGAACTAGTTGGGAAGGTGAAGCTTTTTTCAAAGTTATGTTCTCACGGACAATTTTCCCAGTCAATTTCCACGGAGTCTTGCGACTATAGCTAGCTACCGTAACCGCACTCGAAGAGGCTACATTGAGGAAAAAGGGGGCTTACATGTATGGACCACACAAAAATTGAAAAGAAAACAAAGAACGTTTGAAAAAAACTAGTTGGGAAGGTGAAGCTTTTTTCAAAGTTATGTTCTCACGGACAACTTTCCCAGTTAATTTCCACGGAGTCTTGCGACTATAGCTAGCTACCGTAACCGCACTCGAAGAGGCTACATTGAGGAAAAAGGGGGC
>WURT03215990.1:15202-26890 GCA_009936505.3 Holothuria glaberrima
TTACATGCATGGACCACACAAAAATTGAAAAGAAAACAAAGAACATTTGAAAGAAGTTGTAGGGAACGTAAAGCTTTTTCAAAGTTATGTTCTCACGGACAACTCTCCCACTCAATTTGCAAAGAAATAATATCCAAGGATAACATCCCCCGTCGACTTTCCCTGGATAATTCACTAAAGTTTACACATCCGAATAGATTTCTTCAAACTCAGTCCCATTAATTGAGTGAAGGACTCCCGATCCCTTGCGGTATCGGCCTATCCCTTATCCAGATCTTGCCCAAAATAAATAACGTATAACGTTGCATATGATGTACCCAGATACGCCTTTATTTGTGAGACAGGTTTGTGTACTTCGTGAAGTTATTTAGCAAGTTTTGACTTCATTAAATCTTTTTCACTTTTTCATGAGAAAATTTTACACGATTCGCCCGAGATATACATTTGTATATGCATATTTATGCATTTATTGCATGAGTTGTGTGACACATGGGGTCAATCGGTTAAGAAAGTGTCTTTTGTGTTCCGTCAACGTAAACTGAAATCGAAATTAAACAGGTGAGTTTTCCTTACTAACCTGATGGTTCCTACTTGCGATGTCGCTTAAGTTAAAATAGTAACATGCATCTTAGTGCATGCGATGTTGCAAGGGGTCATAAAGTTGTCCCAGGCAGCCAGGTACAGTGAACAATGTGTGTTTTGGCGTTTGGAATCATGCGACAGATAAAAGGAAAATCGCATGCATTGTGTAAATAGACCTAAATATGCTTTCATATTTACTGTAAAGCAACACCCATTTAGGAACTTTCTCCGATGGTGCGCTTTTATACGACGGAACATTGAGCTAATTGTGATGTAGTTCGTCGTAATAGTTGGTATTCGGGTTATGCTCTTCAGTATCTTACATATTGCGTTGAACTTATTCCTCAAAGATACGTCCCTCCTATCGTTGGACTTGATATCAGTGAAACATTTTTTGACAGAAAACGAGTCTCAAAATATATGGGTTGATGATATTACTGGTACATTTGTAGTATAAATTGATAAAAAATGTGTTAATTATTCAGCATTAAATACAGAAATTGATTCTTACTACAAAAGTTAAGAGGAAATTTCGCCGCAAGTAAGACATTGTATGGACACTTTGAAATGTTTATAAGTTTGCCCTAAGGGGAATTTATACCCGAAACGTGAAAAAGACACGAAAAACACATTCACATGACTTATATAGAGCGCATATTTCGTAGAAGTACCTCTACTGCTGTTGCAAAAGATATTCCCAAGGTTCACCATGTAACTCACTAGTTATTGCACATTCCCTGGCGGTGCATTGATTTGAAAAATCATGAACTTTCACACTTTTTGAACTACACTATTATTGCATTCCAGTCTTAAGCTGACCTATTTTGTTCAGCACAAGAACAACGTGCTTAACAGAGAACAAAACAAGCAATTATGGTAAGTAATTTATCTGTCTGGAGGTGATTTCTTTTGGGGCTCAACCGACGTAAATATGTTAACTAAAACAAGTTTAACTAGTCATATCTTGTTAGTCAAAATGCTGTCTCATATGACTAATAAAACAACTTCATGTTAATTAGTCATATCTTGTTAGTCAAACTGCTGTCCCATATGACTAATTAAACAATGTTAATTAGTCTTAATCAACGGTATAAGTCATACCTTTTAATCAAAATAATGTCTCAAATGACTAATTGAAAAGTTTGATAGGACCTATCTTTTTACTCAATGTAATTTTTGTAGACTAATTAACTTTGTTTTGTCTAATGTGGCTAGCTGAGCAGTACAGATGTTGTGAAAAGCCTGACCGCGAGAGGGACAGTTCTGGCTAGGCTTGGGCGGGTTACCCGACTCTACTTTAGCGTCGCGTCTCGTGGCCGGGAGTCGCGACTCGACTCCACTTTCCTTGGAGTCATGACTCCCGTGGAGTTTTTAAAACTATAAAAAACATTCACGGAGAACGTGTTTTGTGTGCTTCTCACTAGTACTATATTAAAAATTTTCCACATTTCCGTTCAGTCTACCGATTAATTCTACAGCGCACCGCAGCCACTTTTCGATGTCAGTAATATTGTATTCAATACACTAGTACAGTATGTCATTCATAACACGTGGAAACATCATGTGCGCAACTGCGTAGTGCATATCGCTTACTTCCTACACGATCATTCCTGCTCAAATTATAACGTTATATATGCAGGTGGCAGTTATGGCGTCATTAAAACAATACCAAGTAGGACTCGCGACTAGCTTCAGAGTCGCTTCTATTCAGGTCGCGGATACCCGACTCCAAAAATATCGGAGTCGCTCAAGCCTAGTGCTGGAGCCAGGTGCGGCAAGGCTCCCCCACTCCGTCGGGGAATCTTTTTCAATTTTCATCGAGTAGCCCTAGTCTGTAAGATAAAGTATGTAGTACCGATGGTGACCAGTCGCCTCGACGGTTTTTCTATTTTGCTCTTAATACGACGGTTTTGTGAATGAGAGCCAAAAATTTTCGGCGTGCTTCGCACTCTGTAAAACTGTAGTTCTTTCAGTTTCTTCCATAGTTCAGTTACGTGTTTGGTCTAGTGGGAGAGCATCCGCCTCTCACGCGAGAGGCCCGGGTTCGATTCCCAGGTCGAGTCATACCAAAGACTTTAATAAAAAGACTTTAATAAAATGGGACCTTCTGCCGTTGTACTCGCATAAGCAATGGAGTAAGGGAAAACAAGCCAGTGAGCCACAACTGGAAAAAAGGCCGTGACCGGCTCGACTTGAATTGATTGGAAACTGGGCCGTTATACCTCATCTAACTAACTAACTAACTCCATAGTTCCGTTTCATATAGCTAAATATTTCAAGCCATCCCCTCATCAAGGAACCTACAGGTAGACTACACAATGTAAAGGTCGGCAATAATATCGAATAACCTAGCTGTTCTCTTGTCTTTGTCGTTCGATGCGATAAGCGACTCGAGAGAGGTTCGACTATTGCATCGGGCAGACAAGGTGGATATGTTATACAATCATTGCTATCCCGGTAAGGGTCAATCGCCTTGACAGTTGACCTATTTTTTGCTTGAAACGAGTGTAGACTTTTTCTGACAGGTGTACCGAAAACTTTTCGTGCGCTTTGCACCTACCAAATTTCACAATTTAGATTTTGCCCCTCTTGCCCCCGTCAAAATCGTTCCAGCAACCCATCTGTGCTTCTCAATAGGTTTCCTTAACTTGACCATGATAATTGCCTTGTCACGTGACCTTAGGCCGCAAGGGTGAGGAAAATTGTTTTAAACACACAATGCAAAAATTTTGACGAAGAAAGCTGAGTAGCAGTTACGTCCTTTCGCATTTCGTGAGTATCATTAACAGCTCAGTTCTTGAAGCTGTCGATATTTGACATGAAACTCAACATTAACCACTTTTAAACAAGCGGGTAAGTTCAGGAGTGTGACGCTAAAAGAAACACCTATACGAGAGATCGGGGGAAAGCTAGAGACGGTCCTCCAACTGATGTATCTTTGGGCATGCTGTGGACACAAATTCATTAGACCGGACTTTATTGGAGCAACTCCTGTAACTGCACATGTTTAGAGATATATTGTAATTAGCATTACATTTTAGAATTGTGGCTCGGATGAGCCCGAGGACCTCACTCCCTGATGGCACCAGTTTCGATTCGTAAGAAATTGTAATAAGCTAACACTACACTCATAAAGACATGAAAGCACTAAGTTGCCATACCCCATCATTGAAGAATCGATGGTGGCTTCCATTGGAGCACGAGGTGTGGGTGCGGGGCTGCAGCCTCCCATTCGGTCATAAATCTTTGTTTCTTTTATGCAAAACATGAGCTATTTTTCAGGAAAAACTAGATTAACATTTCGGGCAGAAGTTCTCAGCCCCTACACCCGTCTTCCCACACGGAAAGTGGTCCCGTACACTTATGGTGTAGTACAAAGTTTGTACGTTAAAAAGCTTTGGCTATTTTTATAATTGAAGAAAACTGTCGTGCACTATTCGAGTTCGTGAATGACGTATTACGATTAACTTATAACTTCAGTAGTGGCAAACTCTGTATCTAGGAAATCTCCATATTGTTAACTTAGAGAGATGAAGCGCCCTCAAACAGCATGGCGGTGGAACACTTTGATTGCACAAAAGCCTGCGTGAAGTACTTGACACTTCTCTGAGTAAGCCTGTTGACGCCAGAGGCGCAAACAAGGTTTCTGTACTCTCATTTTTGCCTCGGTGACTTTTGTTAAAGAAAACATGAAAAATTTCATTCCTAAACGAAGGAATACGCCTCATTATCTTTTTCTTAGTGGTTCGTCTAGGAAACTCGAAGCACTTGACTCTGCTTGACTGCAAGCATGTATACGTAATTAAAAAGCTAGCCCGATATCAGAGATCACTGTCTTTGTTGTTTTAAGCGGGGAAATACAATAAAAGCAGGCCTTAATGCCGTGCATCGAAGTTGAGGTAGGCCAAATGACAATAAGAAACGCGGACACTGAATTAATATTGCGACAGGTATAACTATGGAATAGCTGATAGGCATTTAAAAGGTCATTGCAGAGAAATGTTAACTAAACAAGATAAAATGTTAAGTGGCAGTCTATATGTTCTTATTAGTGGTATAATGGGAGGAAAACAAGTGTTTTTAAAATACTATAAGCTAAGCGATGGTAAGGTCTCCTGGTCTTACGATACATATTACGCCATAACGAATCCCTTCGGGGAAACACATCATATCCCACGCTTGATTTTTTCCCCGAATAGTAACGCTGTGTAGCTCGCTAATCATCTTCTTCCACATAAGTGAAATCCTGAAAAGGTGTGAGCTACGCGGGTATACCGATAGCCAAACACTGGGTATGATAACATAAAGTGATTTGCTCTTGCACATTTCAGGAAGTATTGGGAGGGATATATTGTAGTAGGAAAGATTCCATCTGCACAACTTTTTATCATGATATAGGCTAATGCTCGATAGGTACAGCTGTGAGAACAAAAAAGACCACCATTTTGGCCTTCAATTGAACATGAAGGTATGTCGATTTACCAAGGAAAGAAACATATGCTTACACGAGCTACATGCTTTTCGATTTGGCTGTTTTGTTCAAATTTTCAGTTATTTGTTATCAGCTAATGAAAATGAGATTATTTCGTGTCTTGTGGTCTTGTCGTTACCGTTTTATTTTGTCGTGTTTGGTCATGACATCACATGACATCACGTCACATCTCACATTACGTCACATCAAATCCTTCCACACAAGGCCATGTATCAATTACACAACACAACAGTATGATAAAATTCATGGCATCACATCACATCAAATCACCTCATATTACATCATATCGAACCGTTCACTTTCTAATTGTCCGACGCATCTTTCGTGCCTTACGCAGTGGGCCCTACACTTAGTTCGTGCCTTATGGCTGTATGGAATGGGCTGTATCGTCCTTTCATCTGGCCTCCGTCGACAATCTCTCCAGAGATATTTTATACAGTTAAGAAAAAACTCCCATTTGCCCACATTCCTTCTCATTACGTTCCCCATTAAATGTCAAGGCTAGCATTTCCTACATAAAATGTGCAGAAAACTGGTTTCGTGTATATGTTCATCCATGCCAAAGCAACCTTTGTAAAATTGCCACACAGTTCACAGAATCTCTACCTTGTCTCGTTGACAGTGTTTCCACAGTATATTAACGGTATGGCCCCATCAAATATTCCTCATTGACTTATACCAGCTAAATCTTTTGTGGCCTATGGTAAAGGTTTTGAGACCCACCACAAGAAATATGACATTCTTAAATGCGGAAGATATACTCACCCCACCCGAAACAATTTTAATTCTTGTGGCTCTTAAAAGTGGGATACATCCCGAATGCCCCGTGTCTGGGATAAGATCCAAGGGAAGGGCCTCAGAAGCACTGTGAGTAATAAAAATAGGAACTCTTGCATAAAGCTCTTAGCTGACTCACATAACACTGAAAGCAAATCCAGCTGCTCCTGAAAATCGTCATAATTGAACGAGCAATTCATGACGAACAACTGGGTTACGATGGTTACGATGGGAATATGTTCGAGGGGGAGGGGGGAGTAGGTTTAAAGGAGAATTAGATGATTAAACACCATATTTTCACTTAAACACTAAAACAGTGACCATATACAAGCGATAATAGGAACACGGGGAACGCCCCAAAAATGTCTTACAAACTTTCTGTAACGAGAATATAGGGGTACGTAATTTAACTTATTTACAGCGCGCTACGAATATAATATACATTGCTCCATGATCCACTCTTGATGCCTGTTCTCTCCGTGTCCATTAAACTAAGGTGGATGTTTATCTCTAGTGTTCGGAAGGAGACTTCGCCAAAACAATGCCAGGCATAGCATGTATTCTCCAGAACTTTGACATTTCCGTGTATAATTGTCCTGATGTAGTGGGTACATACACTATTTCTTGTAGTTCGAGAGGTTGGGTGGTGGTACTGGTTACGTGTCAACGCTGAAATTTCACTTCGCTCTAGCTGGCATGTACTAATAACAAAACAATGACCGATGGATGCGCGCGAAGCGCGCCCAAATTAGCATTTGATAATCGAAAGTAATAAATAATACAAACCATATTATTTTGTAACATTTGGGGTTGTTTGTGTAGACCATCCCATTCTGTGAAAAGTGGGGATATACATTTCCATTCCCCGGGGCTACCGCCTATGTATGGATCCCTATTAAAGTTCCCAACAGTTATAAGCTACACCTTTTGAAAGCTCATTAGGTCGCACTGTTTTCAAATTGTGCAAGATGACGTGCTGCTGAAATTATGAGCAACAGGATTTAAGTTATACGATGGTGCTTCCCCTTTTGACATTCGCTTAAAATGCGAGTTTACACAGCTGAATAGAAGGAAAACGTGACTAAAGTACATTCAGCCATCCTCAATTTGTGCATCAATTATTTATTTGCTACAATATTCCGTACCATATTGAACATATCCTTTCAGCAACTTTGTTTACAGTGATTCCCATTTTTAGAGATCAAATTCGCCAAGTAATATTTTCTGCGGAGATAACTTCTTTAAAATAGGAAGTGTTCTATCTAATGGATGGCGACTGCATAGAAAGATGACGTAATATCAAACCCTATGGACTTCCTCTTTCAGTCGTTTTTTCTAAGGGGGTGACACTCAAACTTTCTTTTGGTACTGCAATATCCAATCATCGTTTGAATTTAAATTATCCCTGGACGGTTAACGTCACTTCACTGGAAGTTTTTCAGATACTGAGTTTGTATGACATTTGGCAGCCATTCTGTTAAGCCATCCAAAGTTGTCATTGATGAACACATTTTTCTTTTGCAGTGTCTGTAATGGAAGAACTTCTCAAAAAGAACAAAAAATTCTTGCCCTTTGTAGGATTATCAAAGTTAGAAAGGAATTATAGCACGAAACCAACCGATGGTGATGGTCAAATCTGGTGTGGGAGTTTCGACATTACCTAAGAGACCCCTGTATCTAAAAACTTAGTTATACAGTTGAAACATTCTGATAATTTTTAAATTACTATCCCTGTCATTGAAGACAATATTTTCTTCCTCAACGGAACACACCCGACATCTAGTTCCTACATGAATTTGACGAAGTGTCAAAAAATGTCTTTCTTCTGCACCATTCACGAAGCCTTGGGCATGGTGCGAACTGACGTTAATGTCACAAGGAAATTCCTTGATGAGCTGAAAACGTCTGATTACTAGTAAATTCATTAAAATGTGAAAGTAGGGCGTCTTTTGGAGGCGAGAGAAAGAGAAGAACACCTCGCAGGCTAAGACGAACAAGACGAACTTTCGATTAAGGAGCATATAGGCATATCTTTGTAAAGTATAGTCAGGGTGAAAATCAAACGAACGTCAGGAAGCAGTACTGTATAAAGTCATGGCAAGCACTATAATCTGCCGTTCGAAACGTAATAAAGTAATTTTTTTAATGTGAGACAAAAAATATCCGAATAAGATTGGAACTCTAGAACTACTGGGGAGTAGGCACAAAGACAGAACAGCATATTCCTCCACACAAGTTTCAGCTTTGTCTGTGGCATCATGCAAAACCATAGAGGATCGGCAACTAACTAGCAATAGTAATACAATAGATTTATACAGCGCCGTAAATAAACAATCACAGAGCCCTTTACAAAGAGTTAGTCTTTGAACAGGTAGGTCTTAAGGCTATTTTAATGAGTTTGCAGATGTAGGTAATATCTAGCGTACGGATGTTCATCGATACATTGAAACAAAATTGATATTTTCGGCATAGTTTCACCGACAGTATACACAGTCACACATCCTATGACTACAAGTTATGGTGGGTGTTAATCTCATGGACGGGTCCAAGTTCATATTCTCAGACAGTTTTTATCAACTCAAAAATGACAAGGGACGACTTAAAGGGAGATGACAGTCACCCCAAGTATATTTTCGAAAGTTTGCTAAATCTTACAAATATCTTATTTTGCTCACAAGTATCTTTCGTTATGTTTCTGTATACAAATATTAAATATTGAAGGTAAATCAAGGAGTTCTATTTTGCATGAATTTAACAAATGAGTAACAAACATGTTGTCACATGATTGATAACAGCCATTCCTGAACCAGGATGACGGGGCACACTCATTTAATTAAATTGGGGGACTGCATTTTCCCTTTAAGTTCGCCAAGAGAAAGTTTTTAAAGCCCAAATCCCATGTCAGTGTATAACTTTAATTCTCAGTAAGCTGTGGAAAAACGGGCTATTAATGTTTTTTAAATCGCGACAGTGGAATGATATTAAACATACTACAGGTCTATATGTTACACTGGGATTTATTGTTGGTACATCAACTTTGTTTGACAAGAAGTAACTAAAGCCTGCGTATCAGTTCATGTTCTCTTGTCCTAAGATCACTCTAGGCAATTTGTCATCCATTCCATCTTCTTCTCAAATGATCATTTTGGTGAAACGAATGGATCACCAAGTCTATATATTACTGACGTGTTACTATAAAGCTGTTCAAGAAACCAGTGCTAGCATATCACTATCGGGTTAGTTGAGAGCAAAGGATTTTTTCGAAAATCTTGTGGCCATTTTCCGTCTTATGCACGAAGTGCAAACTGCTCAAAAGGTCTGCGAACCCGAAGGATCATAGACTAAACTGACACTGATCTATCGTCTTCGCAACCTTGTCATGTTGGTAGGGCGCCATCAATTATTCCTGCATTGGTTTACAAGCCTCACTGCAAATTTGGTGCGTTCCGTGACCTTTAGATCAGGGTACTGTGATTGATGGCTCCCTGTTTAGATATTGTTAAAGTTTGTAACAAGTAGGCATTTGAAGAATCAGTTCCTATAAAAGCTCACAAATAAGCCTTCTACAGTGTTTTCAGTTTTGTGTGCTACGATCTTTGAGATTTCGTGGTACAACCATTTCCATACTTTCTTCACAAAAAAGGAGATTTTGCACTGCGGAAGTATGCAATACGAAAAGTGCACAAGTATCTTCGATTTCTTTGATTTTTGCACAACCTGTACTTAATTTTATTTGCTTTAAAATTTACATCACAAATTGAGCATATTCATGAAATGCTCGACGATATGCAGGGTGGGGGAAGCAGGGGCAATTTCCCCTTCCCTAGAAATTTTCAAAGCAATTTTTTTCACATTGATCTAAATTTCCGAAATTTTAAAAAAGAAATAAAGATTGTTTAGATGACACTTTTAAGGCACGGAAGTGCCATTCATTTCCGGTAAAATTGGACAAGAACGTCGCCAAGGGGACCCCCCAGGGATATTTTCTTATTTTTTATTACTCAGATCGGTATAAATGTCTAAATGTGATTTTCTGAAAATTGTAGTTTTCCTATTCCTGCTTAATGTAGGACAACTTTGGGTAAAATTCTTGTTCCAAAGACGGAGTAAATCCAGGAACATAATCCATCATCACTTCCTTCCTCAATCCCTCTGCATCATCAATCCCATCCGTCTGTTAGTCAGACGAATTTAAGGCGGTAATTTGAAAGAAATCTCAAATTGTGACTTCTGTGGTCTGTTTGGTGCCCATCCAATCTCATTTGAAGAAGCTTAAATGCAACATTCTATTGCCTACAATTTCGTGAATACCCAGAGCTTCTCGTTCCGCCCTCGGTGCCGTTTCAGTATTTCCACCTGAATTTACCTGATTTTGCCTCCCACCGAATTTATTTTCGGCCGTATCCATAGGGGAAATCCTTGGGATGGTACGGGAGATATATTCCCCCACGTTTTGGAGATGCCCCCATTGACTTTTACTTTTTCACACAGTATATTTTGCTTCAGGTGCCTTTTATCCTTAATCCCCCCTCCCTCTCCCCTCTTTTTTCACAAATATCCACACCTTGGCCTAGATTGAACGAAAAAAAAATATATAAGCAGCGAAGAATTTGCTTTCAATAGCGATGCGAAATATCTGTCATTGAACAAAACTTTCTAAAACCATATGGCTCTGATCCAAACAATAATGTGAGAGCGCTCTTTTCATTTGCCAAAGAATCCCTGTATAGTACTTTCCTGTAAACGAAAATGTTTGGACAGCGGGTTAAAAATGAGCCCTCTATTTAAGGTTTGTAGGAATTTTTCTGTCATGTACGTACTGACGAAGCCCTCTGACATGAAAGGTATAGGCGTACAAGTGGGCTGGAAGATATGAAAAGCAGCGTCAACAGTGGGGAATCAATACTCTTTCTCCTGAACTTCATAAGGTTATTCTTTTATGTTAAAAGTGAACATTATCCGCAGCATTCACCGAAAATATCAGTACAAAGCCCAAAGTAATAACACATTGCCATGCATAAGGATCACAAACGATTTTCAATAAAACGATAAAAATTTAGGCGATAAGAGGTAGGCAGAATCCTTCGTCTGTACTTGTTTGTTGGACTCAGGGTCAAAAAATGCCAGTCTGGAATATCAAGGACCCTATACCACGTTGATTGTGTAGTATACTGGTAGTCTCGCTTTTTTCGACTACAATGTCCGAGGGTAATGCAGCAATAGTCTACCAATAAATAATTCCTGTAATACTGCTTCATGAACCATCTATCACTATCACTATAAATGGACCAATGGGCTCTAGGAACATAAAAGACAGACACCCAATCGCTTACAACACACGATGGCACCTTATACTGCAACTTTAAAACCAAGTCATCTTGGTGCGCAATCTATAAGAAGTTTGACGTTTTACACAGTATACAGGTATCGTAAGGTCATAAGAGACGAAAGAGCAGTAATTTGGGAGTGGCAAGATGGCGGACCGGTGGCTTCAAAAATTTTGCCAGAAGCGCTATCCAGTCATATAGAGAATAGCGGTTTTCACCACTTCATGTCCAATGGACTGTGAACGCTGTTTTTTTCCTTTCAGTTTCAAACAGCCAATGAAGAGTCATCTAAAAATATCCAATTAGTCCTGTGAGGACTTCTTTCGAAGTCAGCTCCACGCTAGGCGCGCTCTACCTATATGGGACACCTTCTATAGACCTTATACATTGATGTCATGCGACGTCATTTTTGCCGTAAAACAATGAGGCACACTGCACTCACAAACATGGCCTTACTCGAGCTCTGCTCTCGCACGTCTTTCCTAGCTCACGCGGAGCTCGAAACTGGAG
>WURT03216101.1:23433-41454 GCA_009936505.3 Holothuria glaberrima
CTTTTGTTTTCTATTGAAATTAAGATATTTAAAAGACCTTAAAAAATTTACTGCTTTCTTGCAAAGTATGTTGTGCGAAGAGGGCCTGTATGGTCAATTCTCCCTATAAGAGAGGACAGCGATCACATTTTGGCACAAGGTGCAGTGGCTTTCGAAAAAAACAAAAACAAAGAAAAACAAAGATCTAATTTGAGTAGTGCAAGAATGACATCACAAATTATTTCGCAATCCTACCGTTTTAAATTGAGTGAATAAACTTCAAGATTTTATATTCCAGGTCAGAAATATCCTGTGAAAATGAGAGTTGGACTATTTGGACTCACTTTAAGTTTTGCAACATATATTTTTGAAATTTTAGACTTAAGGTTCACTTAAAATAATTCTTACACATTTTGTGAGACCAGCACTTTAAACCGCGGTCCCCGTTTTAGTGAATCCACTATTATCGCGTATAAGGCACATGCAGTGATGGGCCCTATGTGCCTAGCCAACTTGCACGAAAAATTCGAGTCTCATTCTTACGTCTAAAAATTTCAACCTTTTCAATCCATTTCAATTTAAATATTTTAATTAGGGAACAAGGAGGGGGAGTCATGAAGTATCTCTTAGCCAAATCTCTTATCACTTGAAAAAACCCCAGAACTAACATTTTAAGAAATATTTCCTTTGTATCATGATTATCAACTGCCCTCAAAATGCACAAATATACCTGACAGTTTCAAAACATTTCTGGGGGAAGGGCTGTGAAAACACCTAGTTGGGTAAGCACCCCGGTACCTACCACTTTACGCCTTTGGCACTACCTTGACGCCCAGCTTAGCATCTCCCTTACTGTACCTTGGGAAATCCAGCTGGTTACGTCTATACATTTGTACAGTGTGATATTGCCTAATCAACCGTAATTTACCTTTAGAATGATACACACAAGATTACATTTGTTATTTTATTTTCGTCCATTCTTATTGGAAGAGTTTGACAGATACTTTAATTATCACGGCATGCAATAGCTTCATCTTTCGTCTTCATCCAAGACGAAACTAGGTCTCGGCAAAGGAAGAAAACCTCAGGCGTTGCCGGCTTCCCTTCTCTTTCTCACAGCTTCCTCTTGTAAGATGTGCCTTACATCTTGGCAGGAGTTCTGCAAACAGCCTTGCGTGATCTGTGTCCAGCACAAATCAAAATTCAGTAGTCAGCATGCCAAGCATACCAGTTTGTGGAAGACACGTAATTTCATCATAGTTAACACCGGTATATATGTTAATCTGTGCTGTTGTTTACAGTGATATTTACCCAAGAAAAGAGTATCAGACCATATGATAAACACGCTCTTAGAGAAATTATCACTTGTAGAAGAAAGTATCGTAATATTTAGACTCACCACTTTTAAAATGAACGTTTCTTAAATGGAAATCTGTACGTCACACATCACAATGTGGCAAAATGAAAATTTCATTACCATTTCATGGAAAACAGGTATTAACACATTCACAGACCGGTAGCCATGAGTTTGATAAAGTAGGCAAGAGCACTTCTAAGGGAGTGAGGGGATGGATTGACCAATAGTTGCATATAGCTGTTGTCAATTCATTTCACCTTGAGAAAAGGGCCGCAGGGCTGCAGGAGGGGGACGTATCCCGCCCCTGGCTACTAGCATAAAGCCTACATAAAGTTGGGGTGAAATTACGATAAAAAACATTAAAGCTGTAGATGTAAGTATTTGAACATTGCTTGCTCAATGCTGTAATAGCAATTAGAAAAACAGGTGACTCAACTTTTTGAAATCCTCTAAGTAATGCAAATTCCACAGACTTATAGAGAAATTGTCGTAAGTAGGTCGTTTGATTTAGGTTTATTTTATTAGATATAATCAAGTATGCATTTAAGCTACACTTCTTGGTATCTATTTATATCCCACAATAAGGTTAACTACCGTATGTGACGTTGAGTTACTTTGCTAATGCATGGCCCCTGAAACCTTTCAAAAAAGAATCACTTCCTAAAGCATGGCCGAATTTTATAAAAATACCTAATCTTTCCAAAGCCAGTGATACTTTAGTTAGCGAACGCCATACTCAGCGTACAAACGAATATATAAACGGCAGTAGGTTACTGGCAGATGCGAATATCGTAAACCTTTGAATTTATGTTCTCCTGCGACGAACTTTTCTAGGCATTTAAACGAAATATATTAACTAAAGTACCGCAGAGGACTTTACGATGGGGCCAACTCGTGCCACGGACATTTCCATTCAATAGTGTTCTTAAAAGTCGTGTTTACTGCCTTATATGCTCAATCAGCTCTTCGACAGACACCGCCCCTCACAGAATCACAATACGAGACTCACTGAGTACATGAATCATTGCCATTGATATTACTCCATTTAGGCTTTAATCTTAAATTGTTAGTCTCTTATCTTCTCTTGCCCTTTGCAATCAGTATCATGGCAGGAAGAAGGCTTAAATAGGAATCGATCACTCTTGGAACAATATAAGTCCTCTGAGAATCATTTTATTCATTCATTCAATTAGTAGCCAGGTTTCGCAGGTCTAAATTACGATAAAAATCCTCCACGTAACAGAAACCGATTACAGTACTTCCTTGTGAATAATTCATGATTTCTGAAGTGAAGTAACTTACGATCATGCACAGAATAGCTTGGGACGCCAATCAGGGTCAAATTTAAAGCAGTTAATGTATCGATAAACAGCAAGATATTAACTTCGGTCGGTGGCTTTATTGTTCACGGCATAAAGAGCTTATATATCTATGTGTGTGTGGGGGCGGCCTGAATATGTGTATAGGTCTATAAGTTGTTATAGCTTCTTCTTTAGGACATTTCCAACTTCAGGTAACATTTTGAACATTTTCATCACTGCTGTCTACATTATTGATGAGGAGGATATTGTATTTTTTTAAATAAATAGTTCAGCTAAGGGTATCTGGTTATAAATACCAGAAGCATGCATGTATGTTCAATGGTTAGCTGTACAAATACACACTTTGGGAAACTAAAACTGTAGCAAGCTACAAATAACAACGGAGGAATTGGGTCTTCGGTTTCCCTTCAATACTCACCTAATAAATTTTACTATTTCAGAAGTCATTTTATCGTTTGTCAAACTTGGTTAATACCATTTAAACACTGCATTTATTTTACACCATGTGCATGATAATTTAGAGTTGATGTTCTTAAGTTGTACACCAAGTAACGATTAAGTACAAATATTTATTGTCAATCAAAGCTAATAACGAAATCTGGGTCCAAACTGAGTTATTTTAGGTGACCCAACTGCAAGTGAAATGTACTCCATTATGACAACAATTATATCTGATGACTTCGAATATACACTATGAGGGTAAGGAGACATGTGTAGCCTACATCCACTACACCGTGGATTTACAAAACTTAACTTTTATTCGAACATTTAGTAAATAATTTTCTGAAGTCAAATGAGTTCCAAAATGTAATAGGCAATCCACTTCCTCATCATTTTCATGAGTGCACCAAATGCACCATTTCTCCCTTTCCACCCCCTCTCAAAGCGTACTTTGAAATATGTAAAAAATTGATTACTTTCGGCATATAATCATCGCCCTTTTTATTTTGGAAAAGTGCACATACAGGGTCTTTATTCCCTCCCAAACGCACGTATGTACTCTTGTGAAAAAATAGATTGTTTCATGGACAGTTTGTCGAATAAGTTATTCGGAAACTTTTCTGTTGAAAGATTGAAGTGATAAATTTTGAACTCCATTTTTCTAAAAGCGACATTTGGATGTGCTGATGGAACAGTGCATCGGTTTTATCATTCGTGACCTGCTGCAGGGTACCTTGCATGTCCCAACGGTTTGTGGTCACTTGCAAAAATGTTCAGTCGTTATCTTCTTAAACACATTTCATACCTGAAACCTAACGATTGAAAAGATTAAACTATAAAACATGTAAATTTATTGTATGTGACGTTAACAAAACGTTGCTGTAACTTGCATTGCACAAACGCTTGAAAGAGCATGCGACATTCATTCATTTGTTATTTATTTTATGGAACTGCGCACTTTAATCGATTGTTATTAGGCCTATTACTCAGATGAAGGCACTCCCCTTTTTGTTTCAAGTCAAAAGATAAAGTAGGCTACGTAGATTGCTATGAACCCGCTGGTCATCTTGGTTCAAAATAATGTCGGCATATGAATCAATTTGTTTCAGAGTCTGTAATGCGAAGTGGAGACATTTTTAGATAAACGTTTGAACTGGGGTTCTAAACAGTGATGAAAGCACATTTTTGAAAATAATTTTCTATTTGTCGAATGTGACCAGATTGACTTCATTTAGCAAATGCGATCGATATTATCGCGCACGGTGAGAAAGAGATGTCAATATCGAGTGACCTCTACTTGATTTGTTGAGTTCATTTCGGTTTTGTGTTTATTTTCATGTATACATAGAAGTGCCTAGAAAGGCCATTCATCATTTCCTTTGGTCTGCCTGCGCTTCCCTGCAAATCTTTATCCACCACATACGTTAGAAAATGATCCTCGACAATGGGTCATTTCCGAGACTTTCTTTTTACTTCTCAAATATATATTTAAAAACAAATTTACCTCTCACATCACCACCATCGTTTCGCGATTCTGTCCTTCTCAGCGGACGTGACCTTGTGTATCAAGTCTACAAGCTGTGTGTATCTTTTTTCATTATCCTAACTGTTCTCTTTCCACCACTTGTAATACAACACTCTCCCAGTTTGTATTTTTTGAGTTGCGCCTAGAATATTGTTCCTGCTGAATTAGAGTATATATTCTATAGTCTTTTAAATACTATGATTTCTTTTCCCTGAATAAAGATATATGAGACTGCAATTTTCATGAGTTGTAAACAAATCTCCTGTCATGCTTTCAGAACCCTTTGTCTATAGGTCACGTTGGAAACTAACGATACGCTACGTATTTCTTCTCGTGTTCTATTGTTCCCTTTTCATAAAAAGCCGTAAACGTTACGAAAACAATAATAAGAAATCTCAGTTTCAAAAAGGGGTTCACTGGTATGCAGATAGTAAAGTGATTTCGAATCGAGAGAAATGCGTCACGAATGGTTGTAGGCATTCTATTACGTTCACGCGCTGTTGCCTGCCCTTAGCAATTGGCCTACTACTTATCCATGTGACTGTTTTTATAATACTTGGAAAGTCATGATCTTAATAACTTTAATGCAGGCGAGCCATTCCTCTCCCCTGACTGCATTAGAAGACGTTGGAAAAGACTTTGTATGTAACATACTATGGATTCCCTGTAGGCTAATACAAGTATTGTAGAAGCAACCCCAAGGGTACATGTCAGTGTCTGAGCATTGCTTGTCGAAAGCCCCTCGGTATGCGTGGAATTCAAGCAGACTATTGCAGGCACGCGCATTGCTTTTAACATCTACACGGCTGTGGCTTTTTGTTAAGATGACGGATCCTGCCGTCCTGCGCAGCGAGAGGAACAAATTAGAGCATAAATTAAGAAGACTGTAATGCCAAAGATTGTGTATTTATTTAATGTTATCAACCGTTGTTACATTCTGTTAACTGGGAACTTAAGTTGACAGTGTTCATCCACATACGATGAATCAACAACTCAAAAATGAAGAAAGATCCATTACCCTTTCCGTGAAATTACTCACAAATCAGAGATGCAAAGCTTCTTTTCCCGCGTTTCATGCCATATGGCGGTAAAAAGCACCGGAGAACTCTCAATTAACTGCTTTATTTAGGTATAATGCAGTTCTTTTAAAAGTTCCAGCTGCCAAGACAGACAGAAGGGCGAAAGCAAACCACTGGCCGCAAAGGGCACACTTTCTCATACAAAATTAGTAAAATAGCTTAAATAGTCATACAAGGCATCAATTTGACTAACTTGAGTAAATATTAGTCAAATGTCTTCTATGACTTATGAGCGTTGTTTGCACTAGTTTATATTTAAAAGTGCAAAAGATCCACAAAAGCGCAATATCATTATGGTTATACTACTGTGTACACAAAATAATAAACCTATACATTCGTTTCAGGATACCTCGTGTAAACATAAATACATACATTCAGACACAAAAATTGTATTATTAGCCTAAGCTTAGACAACAGATAATATCAACAGTTCCTATACCAACCTTCACATGTTAGCATTTGATCAAACACAGATCAAGAGTTTTACCAAGAAAGGGGCTCAGCGGATGTCCCGAGTCCTTGGACGAAACTGAACACTGCCATTGCGATTTCCTGGCACATGACACTTACAATTAATACACAGTTTGATTGCAGTTCGGCGTTTGTTTTAAAGAGGTACTGACAACAAAGGGGAAGGGTTGGGGCCTATGAATCCCCTTCCATTGAATATGAATTTGGTGCTCGTAGTTGCATATGCAAGGAACAGGAAAAGAGAAAGAAAAAGGAACACGAGATCTGTATACAAATGTGTGATAACATGAGAACTCGTTAGATTTAACATATTACTCTTTTGTTTATTCAATGTCATTACTAGGTCATATCTTTTACCCCAGTGGACTATATTCGAATAATAATGTGGAAAAGTCGAGAAATATCTTGATAGCATTTCATGCAAAAAAAAAAAACTATTTAAATAAGTTTGACAAAAGAAATAAATATAATAACAGCTTGCAGAATATTTTATCACCTTGTACAACAAGGGATTTCATAGAATATTACAACTTTGATCACATTGTAGTAAATTCCCATAAACACAAGATTACATGATTTCTAACTGTTCAAAACAACTGGAAGATTTGGAAACTTTGAAGGATTTTTGTTGATATATGTAAAAATATATCATACTGTCTGTAAACCTGCCAATTTGGCAAAGTAATTAGCCTTTTGCTGCAATCCTATATCGCAATCTCCCGGTTGTTTATTCTCTATTAATAAACTTGTTGCATAGCATGTTTCGAAATACGTCCAGTTTGTTAAGATTTGGTCAAACTTTAAAATTAAAATAAATAAAATAAAACAGAGTTACAAAACGTTAAGTTCTTTAATAGTGAACGTTTGTTGTATTAATCTTTGTTGCTTTAACTACATCAGTTTGTACGGATGTACAGCAGTGTAGGGTTTAACATACTGTGTTTCAGAAACATCTGTTGTTATACCGTGTTTTTAAGTTTAGAAATGATTAGTTTATGTGCAATGCGGTGATGAACACAAAGTCTGTAATCCTTGACAAGTGTTTCAAGGTTACATCCTTGATTCACATAACAAAATTGATTTTTGTGTGACGTCACGCATTGCCATTAAACGACTGTTCGTGGCACTGGGTTGCCAAAAATGGATTATCTCGCAAATGCATGTAGCGAAAGGTTCAAAAAGAACAAACTGTCCTATTTATCAACTTAAATATTATGAAACACTCGTTTTTTGTGAGACGTGCATGTCAAAAACGAAACTTTTGATGATAGCGGGATAACATAGCGTGTAGGGATAAAGGCTTGCGTATTACTACAGTGACCTAGGCTATATGCACTCAATTTGTGTATAAGCAACGAAAGAAGAGTTCAGTGCTGTCAAAGTTCAGAAGAAAGACTATGTCATGTGACCAAAATTACAGAACTGCCGTTTCTTATACCTTCCTGAGAAGTAAATAAATTTTACGCCTACCACAAAATTATACTGCTACATTTAAACAGGAAGTTGGAAGACTTCCAGCTCTCTTTTTCAATTTGGGCTGAGCACGTATCCAAAATTTAAATGCAACAACGTTCTGCCCGAATGGAGAGTAAGAGCGGACCCCACCTCCGGATCGTACGTCTTTAAGGCCTGCTGACAGTCATGTTTTTCGACACATCTACAATTTGCAAGATTGTAAATACTGACATGATTAACACAGTTATCCATATCATTCCTTTCCGTTAAGACTGAAACTCTCAAAACTATCTTGAATTAATAGCGCAAGCATCTGTAATCTTCATGCTACTGGAATTAGTATGGCAGAGTAAAATAAAAAAAAGGAGTAAAACAAAAAGGAGAAATAGCCTGTCAACTTTTATTCGTTCTTGAATAAAAGAATAAAGGAAAGCTTAAATATTGGCAAAATAAAGCTTTGATATAGACGTAAGAGATCCTTATACAGCAGTCACTGTGATCCATGAAATTTTGGGAATTCAATAAAAGTTTTACTACATTTGAAGATTTTTATTAGTCTGAACTTGCTGAAAGTTTACTCCAATATCCTCCATTAAACTGTATCGTATTAAGTCTATCCAAAAGTCACGCTGTTCAGTCGAAAGTCTTTGGGGCATGAGCTAAGCCTGAGGGGTTGGGTTTACCCCTGTTTGGCTAATGAGCGCGTTCTGTAAATGGAACCGTGTCCCACTCATTCCCCCAAATTCCAAGAACCGTCAGGCTATGTGTAACTGTTTCTGGGATGAGATACTTTGAATTTTAGTGTATCAGTGCCGTCAGCAAAGAACGGAATGACCCCACGAGGAAATTAAAACGCCAATTATTTTGCTAATGACTAATATTGTTGTACGAAGAACAGGAATGCAATGGTCGTAAAGTTACTCGGTCATCAAATCCTCTTATGTTTCGTTCAGTTACACGATAAGTGATAAGCTTAATTTTTGTTGTTGTTATGATGTGTCAATGCCCCTCAAGTAACGACGAACCAAAGGAATACTTGTCGTGTTATAGCAGTAATAACATTGATAATTGGCATAAGTCCGATGGACACTCGATGAAAGGTAGCCTCGGAATGTGCATGTAATTAGGAAAGCGATTTGTACGCGATGTACGGTATGCGGAAAACTCGGCCATCGTAGTTAAAACATATTAAAATATTTTAAATAGGTCATAAGTATTAAGTGAAGTCAAATTTTTATACATGCAATGATGCTTCCGGATGTAAGTAGATGGAGTGTCCCGTGAGTGTGTCGGATTAATGTAATTTGCATATGTTGTGTACGTAGGGCGGTAATATAACAGGTCCTCATATTTTAAAGGCCTGCGTTTGTCTTAGCGAAATTATAATCTTTAAGTGTACCTTACTACACAGATACATATTTTTGAGTTTGGAAAATGAATCTCATTCCTCCAAGTCCCATCTTCATAGCATATTCCATTACTGAGATATAAAATATAGACATTTATTTGCTTCATTTGAATGGTCCAATGTGCAATAATTTGTGAAGTCCCCTTGAAAACTGTCATTATTTGGTTTTTGTTTTCTTTTGAATAAACCTCAACATTTTATTTGTCAGCACACAAACGTACTAAACATATGAAAATTTGTCAACTGGGGTTTATTTTTCCAGCGGTGTATATATTGGCATGTGAAGGGTTTTCAAACGCATTTTCAGACAAAATCATATGACACCTTGAAAAAATTCTGGGTGGGCTGGAACCCGGGCCACAATGGGCATGAAGCCTCTGCTTGCTGCCAACTATTACCTAGTAAATTGTGATTTAAGTACTCACTATCCCCAGCAGAATTTGTTTTAGAACTCTCCCCATACCTTAGACTATGACGTGTTGTAGGTAATGAGTAGAGGACTGTTCATACTTCCAAATTTTCCCACCCTATAAAGCTTTAAAAAGCTTATATGGCAGTCCATTTCTCTTCTGGGGGAATCACGGACATGCCATAAAGTTGAAAGTAGTTCAGTTTTGAAAGCTTGACAGCGCTATACTGAAGTGTGAACCGGTCTCAACAACGACTGATGAAGAAGAGCTTAAAGACTCTTTAATGTCACCCAAACAGTAAAAAATCCTGCTACTAAGCTTTTTCTAGCCCTTCCTCCAGCTTAAACAAAAATGTTCTTCTAGTACACCTCCAAGACAGAGCCGGAATAGTCTGCGAGTTTCAATTCCTCAAGGCCATATTGACACACAACTGTGTAAACTTAATTAAATGAATGACAATAGAAGTGCAGTCACTTTACATTTAGAACTATAGGGCTAATCCTAAATAAAATTGTGAATGCCACAACCGCTTGAAAAACATCGGATAGCACTATACGTGACAGTCCTTTATTGAGCAAGAGTATGCAGAGGGTGAATTTGATTTGCTATTTAAATGGAAGGAAGGGGGTTAGATGTCTGGGGGTAAATTGTCTTCATCTTTTTGGGGGTGGGACACATCCTTTACTTTGGTTTCGAATGTACCTCCCAATATCATGTTTGCAATTGCTGAAATGTCAACTTAGGTTCATTCTATTATCATTTTACACATACGATCTTTTGAAAAAAAGGAAGGGGAACCCCCGATCCCCATCCCTGGCAATGCCCGTGATTCCAAAGCCACATTCGTTGTTTATTCTCATCAAGGAACACGCAAAGATTGTCATGCTTTGTGAAAACTAAACTCAGACTTGACCCACCCATTTAAATTAAAGGAATGTTTTTAAGCTCGTCAAACAGATGTCAAGAAACTCTTGAATTCTGTAACAGCTTTTGATTTGGGTTTCATCGCATGGTTAAAATACCAAAGATAGCACCCGTGTATAATTAATGTCATTCGATAGGTGATGTTCATCGCGAAATGTCTGTATTGTTGTGTGAGTTACGACATCGAGATGGTTATTAAAAACAGCTACCACAACACAAAGTGTTGTTAGGTTTGTTTCATAAGCCGTACCCACCTAAGCAAATGTCTTGTGGCCTCCTTAGTTCAATTCTTTTTAGCATAGTCAACAACATAGTTTACAACAGAGGTTTTCAAGTGTTTCGGAATGAGGGCCACTTTCAGGCCCCTACCTCAGTAAGTTTTTACTTTAATTCTTATGAAGTAGCCATACAGGACGTCATTAAGCAGCTTGTTTTCTTTGGTAAAAATTTGAGGTTCCTCGGAATCTTCCCCGGCCATTTTTTGCGCGTGGCGGGTCACAAATGGCCTGCAGGCCCCACTCGAGAATTTATGGTCTACTATGTACGTATATGTCTTCGTTCGAGTACTTGATACTTGGTTTTTCCTCCAGGTATTTCAGGATCACTTCTCAGCATTTTGCCCATGATCATGCGTGGTATCTGTCTTTTCAGCTAGCCTAGAAAGGGGCCACGCATGACAGACCCACGATAAAGAGGTCTGAAGGGCGAGGGTTGGCACTTTGAGTGATCGGTAACTTTGTCCCATGGGGGGCGTGACTCCTTGGGGGCAGAATCCCATTCAGGTGCATAATGTTTGGCATCTGGCAGAAGGTAGGTTTAGTAAAATCTACTACTATACGTATAAAGATACTTAGAATAGACAGTTCGTACGTACACTAACGCGAGACAATCTTTCGTGTTCTTTAGAACAGGCCTGTAGTCAGACAAGCTACTGAATGGGGGAGGTGAAATAGCCTCGGATGGGGGATATTTTTACTGGGGCGAGATATACTAGAATGAACCCAGGCAATGGTAATTACTGACTTTTTTAGGGGTTTAGGGGGTTTGACCCCTAAGCCATGCCATTCTTTTCTTGCTCGTGTTGTAGTGGGATAAAATATAAAAGAAGGAATTTTTTCCGGCCTATATATTTGAACACCGCCTCGTCTGAATCTGAAGACCTATTCTTATTAAAGAAGACAAACCCTTACTGAGTGCCTGAAGAGCCAGAAATTATATAGGTTAGGTGAAACAGTGCATACAAACATAACGAAGGACAAGGTTACTACTTAACTTAAGTTTGCACATCAGTGAATCAAAAAGGCTGTACAATTTCATTTAGAGATATCTAGGTTACTCGTCGGTCATGTAAATGAAATCCATCGAAATCACGTTAGGCATTATTTATGTTTTACGTCAAAATGGTACTCAAAGAATAACGAATCGATATGAAAAACGCATGCAACAAAAGCTTCATGTTAGGAGGTCTGTTTAGAATTCAGTCATGGATAGGCTTTAGATGTCACAGATGTTTACTTTGCCCATAATGTTCGCATACAAAGCCTTTTGATGGCATTGAATGAATACAATTACGATACAGACTTTTAAGATTTGTTCTTTAATAAGCATTTCGTTTTTCCTGTCTTGTGATTTAGGTGATTGATTGAATTGCCTTCATATTATAGTACCGCACATAAACAAAGTAATTCTTTTCTGTACCTTGACTATTTCAAGGCTATATGCTAGAATCTATACAGGAACAGTGTCATATATGTTTAATTAATGCGATATGTATGTACCTGCATGTGCCTATATCTGTATATCGGAATCCCGTGTTTAGCTCAAATAGTCTAATCAGGGAGCTGTCCAAATAACAGCTGGTCTAATTATGGCACAGCATGATTGATTTTCATATCGGCGTACACATTAGTGTGCTTTTCGTTATGGAAGAATTAGCGGTACTATAATTGCCTTTGTCCTAATATGTAAACGAATGTGTCGTAGTTGCATCCTACTGAATGTCATAGTAGCCTGTACAAATAAATATGTTAGACCTGTGTACGATATGAGTATGAGTATGTTTTGACTTCTTCGATATGAGTATGTTTTGACTTCTTCGCGTAGAGGGCCTCTGCCTGCTGTGTCCAGATAAGAACACGGATTCAGTAGCTGCAAATTTCATCATGTCTGGAATTAGACTCATGCATGTAATTAGCATGAATTTGCATGAGATAGCCCATACTCCAAAACCGTTGGCTAAATCGTTTTCCTTTACTGTCGAAAACACTGTAAAAGACTATAGGCAATTCATAAACGTAAAAAATGTGGTGATCAATAGTATAAGAACGTATGCCAGCTCAATATTCACTATAGAGTGCAGTGCAAGTCAGCAAACCTTGTATTTAGACTGTGCAATTGAAAATTTTGTTCTGTGGCACCGTCAGTTTTATGTCATTTAAATGGATTGTCTATATATTTATTTTTTGCCTTTGGCTTCTGTCTTTTTCTTTGTCATTTGAATGGGGTGACTATATACAGCTACCCTGTTCACACCCTGGTTATGCGGCTATAACTAAACTGAGTTTCAACAGAAAAATTACTGATGAATTATACCAAAGTAGGATTGAATTGAACAGAACAATGAACTTAGGTTTATCTATCTTTCAAAAAGATCTGATTGACCGAGACGCCAGCATGCGCTTTATAGACCTTTACAGTGTTACACTCAGCTTAAGGATCGTCATGATTTTTGTCGTTAGCTGTTTCCACGAAAACGGTCGTAAAATGAGTAAATTTTTCTGGAGGCGAAGGAAGCAAGAAACACAAATTAAATTTTCGTGTCCTGGTTATAGGACTAAATCTCCTAGCCTAAAGGGCATCACCGTTTGATAACACCACTGGCACATAATGCATTTTCTAAACAAAACTTGCTATACTTTTAGCTTCAATACAACCAAGAGTCTTCGTGCCCGTCTTGAATATTAAACTCTAAAGTCATTCGAACGTCTTTGTTTCAGTCACAAAATGCCACTTATCAACTTGCGCTCTCTTACATAATTTGCAAATGTCTATTGAGACTCCACTTATCTCAAAAACTGTCACATAAAAGATATCATTAAAATGCCATATGTCACAGAGTTTTGGTACTCTTTAGAAAATGACGCGCTGTGTGGCAGAACCGCGGTACCACAGGAAAATGTTTATCGTAAGAGGGACTGTATTTCCGCTCAGTTCTTGAAACGAAATGCTCCTTTTTGTTTTGTTTAATATTTTCTCATTCGGCAGGTGAGCACATGACTAAATTTCATCAACCATAATTGATAAGAAGGATTACTTCAACTTTGACGAATCAATTATTTGGATCCTTCTTTCGTTTCTATGAATTCCATTGATAGACTTTTCTTTCGATTTAACTATTGCTTATTTTAGTCACATTTGCTCCTACCGTAAAGGTCAGTTTAGTAAATAAAACGGCATATGTCAAACTGTTAGCATAGTTTGTAAAGTTAATTAATGAAATGTTGTCATTCGTGTTTTTTTTTGTGCATGGACATTTGTGTTGTAATGCCCTACATGTGAATACTAAACAACAGTGTACTGTTTTCACCTGGGATTGGCCAGGCTTGTTAATTTGCCGAAAGGGTAGTATCACAATGATTACCTTGAGCTATTCTTTAATTTTCAACAGAAATTAGGTCTAGACTGCTGTTTAGAGTGTTGGTTTTATCACTTTGTGGCTTTTCTTTTCCAAAGTTTGTTAATTAACCTAGTATCTTAAAAGGCGGGTCCAGGTTTTAATCAAATTTTGACATGTAAGAGGGGTATACTTATTCGAAGTACTGTGGTAAAATTTGCATTAGAATCGGATGTGCGGTTCTTGGCATATTAGCAGATAAAATTTACACATTTCCATGATCCCCATGTGAGCTTGAAGAAAATACATTATAATTCACACTAACGAGTTTCTTTCTGTTTTTCTTTCAACTTCACAACCAAGTTTCTCCTCCATAATCTCATGTTATCTGAATGTGAATCCATGAGAAGCCCCGCTGCTTTAACAACGAAAACAAAGAATTGATCATAAATGTGAGGATTTGATGATATTGCCCCTTTGCTTCAAGCCTACTTGAGAACACAAATGTAGTATAACTTCATTTGTTCAATGCTTAGATTTAGTTCCTCTTTCACATATAAAGACCGACTGCATGATCAAGTGGTTAGAGCATCCGACTTGCAACCGGAAGGTCGGCGGTTCGAATCCTGGCCGGGTCATACCAAAGACTTTAAAAATGGAACCTACTGCCATTGTGCTTGGTGCTCAGTATAAACAATGGAGTTGGAAAAACAAGCCAGTGAGCCACAACTGGAGAAAAGGCCGTGGCCGGCCCGACTTAAACCAATCGGTTAGAAACTGAGCCGTAAAACCTCATCTAACTAACTAACTTTCAGATATAAAAAAAAAATATCTTTTCGGCATTAACCCTTCCTTTAATTAAGCCCTGTTGTTTCTAAGCATTTTGTCTATGACTCAGCAGTTGCACAATCAGGTGTGAAAGGCATATGCACTCACTTAAGGGAGATAAACTTACTTATAGGAAAAGTCGTGCTTTAGGCCCAGGGCCAGATCTGGAAAAGGTAATCATAGTTCGTTTTGAGATTGTTCAAGCCATTATGTGACAACGGACCTCACGTCATATTCCTTTGCTCATTTGTGCAGACTGTCAAGTATGCACACCATCTGAGTAAAGGTGATGCGACCACATGCGCATGCCGGGCAGTACAGAGGCTTCTCGGTGACGCTACCGTGGCAGACGTCTTTCTGCCTATCAGGTATACTGACCGCCGAGTGTCCATATAATGTGAAAAATTTATCTATGATCCTGATTAGCAGGTGTACACTTGACGTCATGCGCATGTGCTGTGTGTAAATTGCAGTCTATGAGGATCGGAAACCCGATGACGTCAAGTGAAAAAACCTGAAAGATAGATTTTGGTTGTCTGGTCCTGAAGGTGCGCCGGATTTCTTTGGAACTTTTTTTTCATTTAAAGCAATAATAACCACTGAACCTCCTCGTGTACTCCGTATTGAACGCGGCGGTGATTATCAGGAAATATAGGTAGACTCTGGTTGGGAAGTGGTGACAAACTTGTCTAAATCATCTTCTTCCTTCTTGATGACAAAAGGAAACTTTTGCGACATCTCTCCCAGAGCGCCCTCTTTCAAACGACCCAATTTGCCCCCTCGTGTTTAAGATCGCTAAAGAGGACTAACCGACAAAGGGACATTTTTATAGTGACAGATGACTGAGTACACTGTTTTCATACACAGGAAGAACCATTTTTCGATTGATTTGCCATGCGAGCATAGCTACCGAAGTATAACATTAATGGGTGCCCCAAGTGACCTGTAAACATCCGGCAGATTCGCATACTGGGAAGTGAAACCCCTTTGAAGGGTTGCTGTGAATTAAAAAAATAAATAATAAAAATAATAGATAAATTTCAACTTCAAGATCAACTAATGACGACAAAAATATAACCTATAGGATCTAGAAAGGGGAGTTGGCTTTACAAAATATTTTATTGTAAGCAGTGTCCCTTTCTAGGAGCATTTAAGCTACCACCGGCGATTTTAGGGTTGATGAAATAGTATTCAGTAGTCTGTTATACTTATTAGTCTCAAAACTTAACACAAACAATTATACGAATACATCCAAGTTTACAATCCGAATGTTATGGTAAGGAAATAATTGATTTAAAACAGAGTGATATACATCTTCGTAAGATACGCTTCCTCGAATTGAAGAGTACGCCTTATGTCATTTAAACTATCTAGCAGATTGAATAATAATTAGTATGGGAGGGTTGATGGATTTCACATCTGTTTAGAGAGTCGGCGGGGAGTATATCAGCTGTTATTGAAGTACGATGATTAGATGCGATTTGTAAACACCGGCAGAGAAGACAAACGGCAAAGTCATCACATCGACCACTGAGAATCTTGGAAGTTGTGTTACTTGAAAGCAAGGTGCCCTCAAGCATGACATGCCTCAAAGTGGCACTTACGAAAGTGACAGTGTAACCAAAAGTCATTATCACAAATATGTCCCTCACAGTAGTAACCGTTCACTTCGTATTTTGTTTGAGTGAAGTTCTTCAGATCTGTTTTCAGGCTGGCACTGTCCTTTGGTGGTTATTTTATTTTTGGTCATGTTTTAATTGACCGTTTGTTTCAAAGTTGGAAGTTTGATAGGTTTGGTTTCTCTTCCAGCCTGTGGATTGTCCGTTTTAAAGCACTTGATAACAGTATTTTCTAACTCGAGTGATGTCAATTTATGAACGGGCTGTTTTGGTAATGAGTGCAAGCTGGGCGTACACTACTCAAGGAAATTCGGCCAGTTCCATCGCTTTTTGATTAAACGGTCCAAAATTGTTTTGTTGACAGCAGTCAAAATTAAACTTATGGTCACAATTCAAATATTAGTGGTAGATTCCCTTCTATCAGTTTAACCGGCTTGGTAGTTTTCATAGATGGTATAGCAGGTCAAATTTCGCAAGTGCAAGTCAAGTCACAACTCATCAAAAGCCAAGTCAAGTCATAAATTTATACAAGTCAAGTCACAAGCCTTTTACTGGTTTCAGCACAAATCAAATGTTATACATTTTGTCTAAGTATTTAACTTATTTTAGCAGACAGCGTTTTCAGTCGTCATGATTCGAGTGATCTCAGCGCTTAAGATATTCACCACATGTATATAGCAGAATGTGTTTCAGACAGTAGATGTCCATTTTGCTCATTTCACTTCTCATGAGATCCTCATATAAAGCTATTGAATTTTGGTACGCCTTCCACATAAAATGTGACCACCAGTCACCGGTAAATTGTCCGGTCAGATTTGTCCAACTGTTATATAAATCATTCGACAATTAACGCCTGCCCTACAATTGTTTTTTTTAAATCTGACTGAAAAAAATTTCTGAGATATTATGTCTTTTGCCAGTTGTATGTGGATTATGTATAACAGTAGCTCCGCACGATGACCCGCTCGGGTTGGGTTATCCGACTCTACTTCAGAGTCACGAGTCATAGCCCGGAGTCGAGTAGCGACTCCACGCAGCTCGACTCCACGCAGCTTGGAATCACCACTTCACGGGTATATTCAATATAGTGTACTGTCAAAAATTAAACACAAAACCATACTATTGAATTGATTTCTGTGTTCGGTCACTGGGCTTTATGAAGTATCGTAGGCCTTTGGTAACACAACTTACTGGTTTTGGTATTTTTTTTACACGAGTTTTCTCTTCGCTAGACCATTCAGTACAAATGGCAGACATTGGCAGTTCTGCACCTCTGTACCTCTGCCGTTGAGTGTAAGCCTTCTGGAATGTGTTCCTACACTATTTAGGACATCATTGTAGGAGTCGCCATGGGCAGCGATACATGGGTACAGGGGGACATGTCCCCCCCAATATTTGAGAAATCGCCCATTGACTTTGATTTTTCACACAGTAAACTATTTTAAAATGGGGCAATGTCCCCCAATATTGAGAACAAATAGCCGACTGTGGGAGTCCAGACTTCATTCGCTGTGGTAACGAATAGAGCTGCGGATACTACCTGACTCCAAGAATGTCTTGAATCGGGTAATCTTCTAACATTTGAAATAG
>WURT03216102.1:0-26889 GCA_009936505.3 Holothuria glaberrima
AGATTGCGAGCAGCAATAGAAGGCTGAATGATGGAATTACCAATTTGCATCTGTTTGGTTTGAATTTTAGTTTGATTATTTCTAGAGGTGACAACAAGAAGTTCTGTTTTCTCATCATTCAGCTTCAGTTTATTTGTAGTTATCCAAGATTCTATGTCTGACACACATTTTTCAATGCATTGACGGTTGGAATGTTCGCTTCATGACCTTTCCTTTATGCCACAATGTGTAAGTTTCATGGGTATGCAGTATGGCAAACTGAAGCAACGGTGAACGCAGCCCATCACATGGTTGCCATTGTAAACATCAAAAGCAAACTTGGTCATTTCCATAATGCTCATTGCTCAGCACAGCTCTATCGCAATGGCCTTCTTTCCATACAAAACGGTCCACTTTTCACTCAGTCAATGGTACATAAAAGGTATGCCTGAGCTAAAAGAGCTATTGCCGGCATAACGGTTACCACAGCAAGAGCCCAATGGGCACTGTGGTTCCTTGCTGAATGTAATAAAACTGGGCCATGAGCATGCAACAAAGTATTAATTAATGTGAAGTTTGCCTGTGACTCTGGTGACTGCTACATGACCTTCAAAGTTTTTGGCAGAGTAGCTTAAATGCTGAGACAGATTTTATCCTTCACATGGTGCTGCATTAAATCCAGCACAAAACCACAAAACTCATATGGTTTTATGCTGGATTTAATGCAACACCATGTGAAGTATATAAAATCTATCCAAGCTTCCTACACTGAGATATTGCGTTAAAAAGGTTTTAAGAGTTTGACCTCCAGTGACTCCAGATGACCTTTGTCCTCCACCAAAAAAGTATTTTTCCCACCATAAGGCATCCACATACTACCATAAGTATGAAATCTATCCCAGCTTCCTACCTTGAGATATTGTGCTAAAAATTTAACAATGTTTTCAGTATTTGACCCCTTGTGACCCCAGATGACCTTTGACCTCCACCAAAAGCCGCACCATTCATCTTCTTACCATAACACATCCACATACCACGTATCAAATCTATCCAAGCTTCCTACCCAGATATCTCTTTCACCTCCACCAAAAACAACAGGACACACCTTCTCACTATGGTAGATCCACATACCCAAGTATAAAATCTATTCAAGCTTCCTACCTTGAGTAGATATCCTGTTAACAAGGTTTTCAGTGTTTGGCTCTCGGTGACCCCAGATGACCTTTGTTTGACCTTCACCAAAAATTATAGGGTTCATGTTCTCATCATAACCCATCCATGTATTAAGTATGAAATACATCCAAGCTTCCTACCTTGAGATATTGTATTAACAAATTTTCAGTGTTTTGGTCACCCCAGATGACCCTTGACCTCCACCAAAAGCTGTACCATCCATCTTCTTACCATGCATCCATGCACATACCATGTATCAAATCTATCCAAGCTTCTTACCTTGAGATATTGTGCTAACAACCTTTTCAGTGGTTGACCCTGGTGACCCAAGATGACCTTTGACCTCCACCAAAAACAATAGGGCACACCTTCTTACTATGGTGGATCTATACACCAAATTTACGTTTAGCCCAACTTTCCCTTGTTGAGTCACAGCATAAGGTTAAGGTTAAGGTTGAAAAACTTAATATAGCACACATTCCTGTGTAACCACACTCAATGGTGCTGTACAAAAACAAGATTCAAGAAAACGATCTAATGAAAAGGTAAGCATACCTAAGCAAGCATCACAGACACACACATACACACACATGCCAACCTAACCACACTGGTTCCTTTTGCTAATGCAAGGAACCAAAAATGTGCAACTAGAAAAATTCAGGCGTGAAAGAGAATACCCTTGTTCATTAGTTTATTTAATGTTTCCCGGAGTAGAGTACATGTTGCCTGTGGAGTGGATGAAGTTTTGTATTCATTTCATTGCTTTACATGCTCCTGTAGCCCATAGCTGTTATGAGAGCTGCTGTACAGCTAGTTGCTGATTTTTACTTCACAGAAAGTTTTCAGCCTGTGTTGCAAAGACTTGCTAATAATCTAGCCTACTGTACAGCTGTTTTTACAGGTGTGCAGAGCCTTCCTTTGAAGAAAGGTGCAGGACACACAGTAACTACTGTTGTTGACATTTTATTTCATGCAATGCATCAATTTTGTACAATTACAAGACTCACGTTTTTGCATGTATACAAGCACTTTCCTTGTTATTCCGTATGTGGGTCAGCAAATTTGCGGTGCAATCACACAGGTTTTTCAACTGAACCTTCTTTGCTAATTTCACTCAGTTTTTTTGTGAGTGATAAAGTAAAACAACTATGTGACAAACATTTTCAGGCTGCTCATCAAGTTTGTGTAGATGTTGCATGCATGGCAGGATTTTCATGATATCATTTGGGCAATCTCATGACGGATATTGGAGGAAAATTACATATGGATACTTTTGGTTGATATAGTCATATCGTTATAACCCTACTTTTAACCAATCCACTTTTTTCGTAGACCAGCATATTAACAGTTTCCATGGGTAATTGACCTTATGCTCTCTGTCTACAACAACAGCATGTTATATTGTTGCTTGTAGGCTTTCATGTATACATACAAAGTCCCTTGAACTACAACAGATTAGGCTGTTTTCCTTGTACAATTTATCATGTTACAGAACCAAAAATGGCTCCAATTTTAACATTATTCTCATCTAAGTAAAGAAAAAGATCCACAGTATTAAAAGGAGATGGTGAGGGTTTTAAGGGGGCACAGCCTGAACATGAGAGAATTCAAGGCATGAAGGCAGGACAAAGAGTCTGTGGTGCTTGCCCTAGAAAATTTTTAAATTTTACACTCCTCTCAGATGAGATTCTTTGGCACTTTGCAATCAACATAAGTGCAAACAAAAGTTTGTTTCTGAATTCTTCACTGCTATGGCTACATGGTGAATTCACAATCACTCTGGAATTTAAAAACATGTTCAACTAGCCATGAAAAGGGTGATTAAAGACTTACTAAACTTAGCAGGAGAAAGAAGCAAGGACCATACATTAGAGGGCCCTGACAACAAATGCTTCCTTATTGGAATGTGCTATAAACTTTGCCAGGTATTTTTGCAGGATGTAGGTACGTGAGAGTCATGTAGTCTGGGGGGGGGGGTACTGAGGGGCTAAAAAGATCCAATTTCCAAGTCAAAATAAGAATTATTGAAATACAATGAATGACTTCATGAAAAATGCATTGAACTTAACCTTGGAGTCTACATGATATTAAAATTGTTCCATGTCAAAATAAAATAAAATAAAATATTTTCATCCATAATTCCTTGCATTCACCTTCTTCTACACCTCCTACACGAATCCTAATTATATGATCTACCAAAAGTTAACCAATACATTGTGGGGGCACATGAACACACTAGATATCTTCACTGCTTTTCTGCAGAGTATCAAGGGATCCAGGCTTTGGGTGAGGGAGGAAGAAGGGGGAGGGGTGTAAGAATCTTGCAGTTCAGGCCACAATGCTTTGGTAAAATTCAATTTGCCTCATACAACTGATGATGGAACAAAGTCATTTATTTACCTAAATTAAACCAAGAATACGGAGGCATATGATAAAAGTTATGCAGGGAGGAAGCATGTGGTTGGAATATTCTTTGTGTGTGGAGAAAAAGGGAAGAAAAGAGGAAAAGAGTTACAGGATATTATTAGGGTTCAGACTTCATTCTTAAGGTCCCTTTTGTAGACTCCAGGGGTAAATAACAGGTTGCCCCCACTTACTTCCTGTATTTGTGCTATGCCACTCTTGTGATTTCTCTTCCACAGATACCCCCTTTTTCAATTAAGTCTTTCTGGTACCTCATATGACAGATCTTACCCAAAGTGATGGCAATGACACATTACAAATAGGCTCAATGCAATAAAGCAACACCACATGATTTTGTCACAGAAAATTTACTTTCTGACAAAGTGAACTTGTAAGTCTCCCCAAATATCTGACTATTAACAAAAGTACAAAAAGAAAAAAAAAATAGCACAAAAAATCAATGGCCTGCTGACTTTCCTTTTCTTTTAAGGTGTGCTATTGTCTTCAATGAACTATTAGAAACCACAGACATACAGCCTCCATTCAAGCCTTCCTTGACTGCACACCTTTCTCACCCTGCGCTTTGCCAAGGTTACAACAAGAAATGCTGTAACACAGCAAGGCATAAAATATCCTGGGTTCAAGAACCTAATCCAAGGTTCCCACAACAAGATCTGCATAAATAGCAGTTCTCTCCAGACACTACAATCAATTTCATTCAAAATATCACAATAAAAAGAAACAGCAGCAGAAGTTTGCTGTCTCTATGCTGCTCATCCAAATCTTCCCTGCCTCCAAGAGTAGATCTCTGATTGGCTTTACTTTTTTCCCTTTACGAACCCTGGTAGCAATGTCCCACTTCTTACCTTCCAAGTACTTCCCCATGTTGGCCAACAGAAGACCTCAGAAACAGTGACCCACTTTCTACCAGGATGACCTCACATGCTCAACTAACCTACATTTTCTGCCTCTCAAGAATTGATCTCACTCAATATCTCAACACCTACACTACCATCCATGAATGTGTTCTGCAGAAATCCAGCAATCTTTCCATACACATGACACGAAGCTCAAGGCCTATATATAAATTAAACTACAGTCATATTTAAAGGGCTGCAGCATTCCTTAGATATCTGACAGGCAGAGAGGTCTTCGATGTTTTTCCATGAATACCCAGCTGAGCATCTTATAACAGTCCTACCTAGACAATCATGAGCATGGTAATTTGCCAGGGATATTGATTCAGGGGAAAGGGAGACATACCAGCTAGAATAATTCATTTAATTTATATTAATCTTATTTCTACAGACTATACTATTTGCATTCCATGTCCTGAAAACCACTTACAAACAAATGCAAAGTACTCCAAAAGATGGGATTAATAAAATACGTATTTTCATGATTTTGTGAGACACTATTTTCCCTTTTAACGGTGAAACCAGCCAGTAATTGCATTAACCTCCCCCATTTTGTTAATACCACGGGGTCATTACTATCCATTTATACATTGTACAGAAGATCAATGAACGTGGAGGCACTGATTTTGCCTCTTACCAAAGTTGAACGTGTTTACATAACATGTGGGTGGGGAGGGTGACACGAGGGCATTGTTTATATTTTATTTTCCACTAGACAAAAATTTGTCAGACCCTCCATCTCCAGCAAACCACTTATAAATCATGCAAAGTACTCCAAAAGATTGGATTAATAAAATATCTATTTGCATATTTCTTTGTAGGTTATTATGTCCTCATAACAATTAAAACCAGCCAGCAATTCTATTAACCTCCCCCTTTACTGTAATATGATGGAGGATGAAGGTATCTTCATACAGTACCCCAATGGATCAATGAACAGGGAGGCAATTCCAGGTCCTTCTCTTAAGTTCACTGTTTATACAAAATGTAGGTGGGATAGGTGGGAAGGAAGACAATGAAGGTCATTGTACCTATATCTCATGTATGGTAAGGAACTTTGTTTTAAATTAACATTCTCTGAACTGTAAATAGTTGCCTACCTAGTGTAATTTGTACAATGTCGTAATCAAGGGCAGCGATCTGTTAAAATTATTGGGAGGGACACCTGCTTGCATGAATGCTTTGCGCCGCTGGCTAAGGGTACAGGTAGATCCCCTCTTGGGGTCCAGGGGGAAAGCTGCTGAAAGACAAGTGATTGGTGCATTCTAGATGACACAGATCACATATTTCTGATCTCAAGTTCTCCCCAGCTGCTACTAATATGCTAATATCACCATTATTCATATCAAAAATGTGTGTAAAAACATTTTTTCTGCATACCTCTAAATATTGGAGCATTTGATATTATGTCCTCCTAAAAATATTTAGGGGGACATTCCCCCATCCTGTTCCCTCCCTGTCCCCACTCCATGATTGCTGCCCATGGTCAAAATGTCAACAGAAACAATCTATTTTCTTGTATAGTTCTGCTACCTGTCAAGTTTCAGTTAGCTGGTGGCTTTGATCAGAAAAAGTGTCACACTTGGAAATGTTAAATATTCATTTCCAGGTAACAAGATCCATATTCATTCATATTTGTTCCTTGTAAGGAAGGATGAAGGCAGGGTGGTTCAAAAGTTCAAGAGCAAAATTGATTCTGCTACCCTACCTACATATCCCAACCAAACATAGGCAAAATACCTGTGAGAATGGAGGGAGGGGAGGGGGAAGGATATATCCCCCCACTTTTTGGCAATGCTCTTGTTGACTTTCACTTTCACACAGTAAATTTTGCCTCAAGGGCCCATTATCCTCCCACTTTTTCACACAAATCTCTGCTACTGCAACCAAAGTCATCAGTTCATGCAACAGTTCTCAAGAAATGCTCACTTGAACAATTTCATGAAAGCATCTTGATTACAGATGATAACAAACTTATGTAAAGTAAAGAAATGTTAAAAGTAGTATGTCCCATCACCTAAGCTTGCTTTGTTGTCATAAATTTTCAAAAATAAGCAAAAACGTGACAAATGCCACTTCTCCCTTTAAAAACTGGGACTCAGAGAGATGAGTCATTTACATCCTCTTTGAGGCATACCCTGCAGCTACCACATCTAACATTGTTCTACTGTTTTACTGGGACAAACTAATAAGTAAGGAGGCAATTTTTCCAGTAAAAACAAAAAATAACTGAGGCATGCATAGGTAAGTTCATAGGAGGGACTGAAATAGTTGGTTTTCCCATCAAAATATTGGGGGGAAAATTGTTCTTGCCATGCTAATAAATAAAAGCAATAGGAGAGTCAGCATCATATGTGATAAGGAAATAAAGCATGCTGTAAATTTTACATGTAACACAACTAGGACTGTTATTTTTAGATAATTTCCCTGCAATCAACTGATAAAAAATTGGCAAATAGAATGTTAATATATGCCACATGTACAGATACTATCTTGCTTCTTTAATGCTTAACACAAATTAAATTTTAAGATGTTAATCTCTCAATCAAACAAGACAAAACTTACCATACAAAGAAAACAACAAGATACCTGATGAATTTACAAGCATACCAGTACACAAATGCTTTTCTAACAAGTTAAAAAGAGTCAAATCACAGATCAAACCAGAAAGCCAAAAGGCTTAGTGATTCCTTGCCCTTTGATATATTGTAACAAACATGAATCACCCACATGACAAGCATGAGATTCCTTGTACTCTAGATACCTTTGACCACCACAAAATCTGCTACACAATCTTAGCAATCCACATGTAAACTATGAGATACCTCACAGTCATCCTTCTTGAGATATTGTGTTTACAAGGTTTCGACCTTGTTACCTCTTATGACCCCAAATGACCTTTGACGGTCACCAAAACCAAAAGGAAACACTTCCTCAATATGGGCAATCCACATGCTACGTACAGGATCCCTCATAGTTATCCTTCTGGAAATATCCTGTTAACAAGATTTTAACCTTTTCACCTCTGGTGACCTCAAATGACCTTTGACCTCCACCAAAAATGATAGGGATAATCTGCTCAACATGACCGACCCACACACTACCTATGAGATCCGTCCAGGTACCCTTCTTGAGATATCGTGTTTATCAAGTTTTGACCTTTTGATCATTTGGTGAACCCAAATGACCTTTGACCTCCACCAAAAACGATAGGGATCATCTACTTAATATGACCGACCCTCAAACCAAGTATGAGATTCCTCGTAGTAACCCTTCTTGAGATATCCTGTTTACAAGGTTTTGACCTTTTGACCTCTGGTGACCCCAAATGACCTTTGACCTCCACCAAAAACAACAGAGATCATCTACTCAATATAGCCAACCCACATACCATGTATGAGATCCCTCAGAGTTACCCTTCTTGAGATATGGTGTTCACAAGGTTTTGACCATTTGTCCTCTGGTGACCCCAAATGACCTTTGACCTCCACCAAAAACAATATGGATCATCTACTCAATATAGCCAACCCACATACCACATATGACATCCCTTGGAGTTACCATTCATGAGACCTTGTTCACAAGGTTTTGACCTTTGAACCTCTGGTGACCCAGAATGACCTTTGACCTCCACCAAAAACGTTAGGGATCATCTACTCAATATGGCCAACCCACAAACCAAGTATGAGATCCCTCGGAGTTACCCTTCTTGAGATATCTTGTTCACAAGGTTTTGACCTTTTCACCTCTGGTGACCCCGAATGACCTTTGACCTCCACCAAAAACAATAGGGATCATTTACTTAATATAGCCAACCCACATACCAAGTATGAGATCCCTTGAGTTACCTTTCTTGAGATAACGTGTTTACAAAGTTTTCCATTTTTGACCTCTGGTGACCTCAAATGACCTTTGACCTCCACCAAAAACAGTAGGTTTCTTCCTCACAACACAACAAATCTACAAACCAAATATGAAAAGTGTTGGTCATTGCTATCTTGAGATATCATGTTTACAAGGGGCGTCACATACACACACACATGAACGACATCACCATCTCATAGATTTCTTCTACCTTCAGCAAGGAATCAAAAAAAGGATTAATAAATTGAACACTTTGAGAGGATTCTTGCTTGATCCTACAATTCCACCAAGGCACATGATACTTGCGGATAGTACTGATGTTCGAGTCCATGGGTAAATAAACGCAATGGCTTGTGCATTAAATTACACACTTTTTGATCACACTACTGTAAAACTCTCTTCTTTGCATGGGTGGGGGGGGGGTGGGCAGGGGTGCATGCTTGGGTTGATTAACATTTTCTTTTCTCCCTCCTAAAACTTAAAGTGGGTATGACTGGGCCAAGTTATCTTTTTTGTATTGTAAGATTGGATACAGTATTGTAAAAATATCATTTCTCACGCAGCTAAAACTGGTGAAATTTGGCACAAAGGGAATTTGAAGGAAAATGTCCAAAAATCCTTTTTCGAAAAATGCAACAACTAGTCACTTGATCATATGACGTCACTGGCAGCAGAAATGAATCTGTCAAAAATCAAAACAAAATAACACGAGCAGATGATCAGCTGATCGCACATTCTACAGTGCTAAGTCCTGCAATTCTAGTGTTTGTACAGGCCAGGACAGCCTGTAGTTTCTCTACCATTGTGGAGCTTTGCCTGCGTATATGTATATAGAACCACAGGCAGTTTTAGCGTTACTAGTGCATACATAATACCTAAACGTGTAAGTACATATGAATGCTCATCATGTTATAGAACTGCCTGTGCTTAGAACTGCTACTACTTAGCCACAACGTACGTACGCTGTATCGCGTATTATAATCCTACAGAAGTAAATTCTGTACCTTTGGCAGTTTGCTTAGCCTAGAATTTGTTGTTCAAGGAGACACACGAAGGTAGGTGCCTTCATCTATTAAAGTGAAAAATGTCTATTTTGGACAACGAAAGCCTCCATTCGTAGGCCTAATCGTCGAACAAGGCATTGTATTCTTAGTGAAGCCTGTTGCTAAAGCACCATAACGTTTCGTTACCGTAGCGTTACATCAACGCTGTATGCTAAGTAATGTCTAAAACGTACAGTAGTAAGGATTACACTGTCTTTGTGTAAGCGAGTCTGCAAAGTAGGCAACTAAGTATCTCTTACCTTCGCTTTGCGGCCCTGAAAGTAGAAAATAAATCTCAGATATAGGCAACAAGACTCCATTTTGTAGCGCCAACTTTTCCATAATGGCGAACTAAAGGTAAAATAGTGTTGCTTCAGTGACAAAAGTACTGCTGTCCCATAACTCTTCTGGAAATGTGAGGGAGAATATACCTTCTCTTAAGTTACGAATAGCACTAAAATGTTGTTGCCATTTTGTGCCCACTTGATGCATAAATCTAAAGCGCTACGACTGAACGTCAGAGACTTAACCATTTTGGACCTAATTCTTGCTTTCAAATTGGCCAAATTTCATTGGTTAAATTTTAAAAAAAGGATTTTTAAAAAACAAAATAAAACAAACGTGATAAATCATCATATTAGTGCAAAGTATTAACTTTTGGATAAATATTTGTTTTTCTTCGAAGTAATTGGCAAATTTAATGATATTATAGATAGTATTTCGGGATGTTTACTGCTTTCTGTGGGAACACAGGCTGCACTTTCTCCAGGTGCACTGGTTTGGGGCATTGCACAACATTGGGTGAGCGGGCTAGCGCGGCTAGTGGCATTGCTAAGCCTGCCTCCAATGACGTCATTTTCGTGAGACGCGCTAATAGTAATTTTTTGGCTTTGGGTGTCAGATTGGCCGCGCATGGCCTGTATTTGAGAATTCATATGGCCGTTTTCTAGTATGTGAATCCATTTTCGTCTGGAAAACATTCCTATCGTTATAAGCCATATCAAAAGATTATTTATTGAAAATTAAATTTTGGCCGTGTCATACCCTCTTTAAATAGCAAATGTGTCTAATGTGAATACAAACTGAAGGGTGCTTTTACACTGGATCCTGATCTGATGGCCTATGCGGGGTCAGATCCACTGATACGGATCTGATTGCCCGATTTTGATCCTGGTATGGGGGGAGGATCAGACCCCACCCAGATGATCAAAACTTGAAGTGTAAATGCTCTAAGATCAATGGTGACCCCAGATCAACAGTGAAGTGTGTTTCTATTTTTAGTTCATTTGGAGGCCACTTCCCCTGATTCACGGAGGAGGATCAGAGCATGAGACAAGTGTAAATGCACCAGGATCAAGCCACACATGTACTTCAATATACTGATAACATAAGGTGATCAGATTCAGAACTAGTGTAAAAGCACCCTTAATGCCCATGCTACGAGTAATCTGGTGTTACTGGGCTTATGTCCACTTAGCACCCTTATCCTTTTATCTTTGCTGATGTATGTAAGTCTATAGACCATATGCATAATCTAACAGAACAGAAATTGCACCCTCAGCAGAGGCAAGCACATTCTTTACACCAAAAAAAGGCTGGTAGCCACTTTTTGTGCTTGCAAAGACTATACACCGTGCCGTGTGTACAGCATGTGTTCTGAAGTAATGTACAATTCATATAGTGAGCTTAATGTTTGTCCTTTACAATGATGTTGCCTGAAGTCAATGCATAAGGTCTATTTAGTAGCAGAGATAAGAAATCAAACAAGCTCTAAATTACACATAATACACAGCCTCAAACTTCAATAGTTCTCTTAAACAGAACTGCAACCAACATGATAGTATATGCAACATACGGCACACTGAAAAAATTGCCAATCATTTGTATTTCTTCCACCCTCTGAATCTCCAAGAAAATAATAATCAAAATAAAACACAAAATGTTAAAATATTGCAGAATGTGAAAATTAAGCAGCATCCATTCACACCTGCAATCTAACAGAATGTCAAAGCTGTTACTGCTATTTTCATTTCAAGGGCTTCTCCCTTTAAATTAACTATGAGATTGTGCTAGTGAGCTTCCCAACCAGACCATGAAGGCCAATAAATTACCTGTGAGCTTTGAAGCATTGAACTACTGAGGTTGTCCTACATTTCAGCAATGTGCATATGTCAAAGATGAGCATAAAAAGGTACCTGGATGTCACATCAAACCAGGCAAAGAAAAACATACCATAGAAAAAAGCATTCATTTAAACTGCATACAATATGCATAGTCCCATTCTTGAATTTTTTTTTTTACCTTCAGCCTCAAAATCCCTCCTACAATCACAATCTTTTTCACTCGTTGTTGCACAGGACGAGGTCTATTTCTTCATCTCTACATATGCACCAACTTTCTTAAGCTCAATGAAGTGAACCGAACGAAGTAATGGGGGTTTGCAAATAAGTCTAGTGAAGTGTATTTTTATAGATGGGTGCCTTCACAGCTGAGGACAGCACAATATGAGACATGACATAAGTGAAATTAACTTTAAGATGACTTCAAGAAGTTGAAAAGAACAGCTAAAGCAATGAACAATCAGTTAAAGTTCTTTGGGATTCAAAATTTGAAAACTAGCTAGGAAAGACTTTTTCAGGAATCTAAATACCTCTTCACACTGGTTCACAAAGTAACAATGTTTTTACATAAAACCTCTTACACTGCTATCCATTGTAAAATCTAACAATCACACTGCCCTGTGGCCTTGTAAGGTTTCTAATGAATGTGGAAACCAGCTGTTTACTTCTCTAAAATAATAATAAGCATATCACAAGACTTTGCAATTGAGAAAACAGTTACAATCTACAAAGACTGCAAAACTGTCGGCAACATATTATGTAAATTTTGAGGAAAATGACTCAAATTTTTGTCACTTTTTATAGAGGGAACAACTAAGTGGCTTTTCAACCTTGACTTGTAGGTTGGGGAGGATTACCTCTGTCCCACATTTTTAACTGGGGGCCTATGACCTATACTACTGGTGGTAAAGGGCTATATTAATTAAAACCATCAATCATTATCATATAAACAATCTCTGTGATGCACATATCCTATCGAAAGTGTCTTTAACTAGATTTGTTAAGGAAAGAGCTCCAATATAATTAATGCAGAAGGCATATAACCTCAAGACATGCATAAAACATGTCTCCTTCTAAATGAACACTTTCAAAAGTATGGCAAAAAAGTTAGTGGCATTGTTTGTTGTGATGTCTTTGTCCTTGTGTTTCATGAGATAAATAACCCCCAGTCTTGAATGTCAGTACTATCCTATGTCAATGTACCTGATGTATGATTGTCCATGGATATGATTTTCACTTGTCAATCTCAAGGTCATGGGGGTTTACCAAACAGGATCAGATATCTACCAAAGAGTATCTCTCTCACCAAGAAGCTGTAAATGCCACCAAACAGAAATGGTGACATTGATTACTGCTTGTCTTTTCTAGCTAGAGATTTGTTAACACCTCCTAGAGATCACACCCACCATCTGTTACAGAAATTTTACTTTGATGCATACCTCCCACAACCTTAAAAGCAATAGGGAGTCACCCAAAATTTGCTTTGAAAAATTAGCAAACTCTTGCAAATCTCCTCTTGTTGCATTAAAAGCACCTTTGAAGACGTTTTGAACATAAACTATTACAAACAATAGGTCGAGCATGGAGAAATTATCCTTGAATTTCACAATTCCCTAACAAAAATATTGTCACATGATCAAAATAGGCCATTCATAAACTAGAGTGATGGGGCATACTAACTCTGATTGGGGTGACTGCATTTTTCCTTTAAGGAGTGAATGCCTATACATCTAGGTGCAATCCAAAAGTATCTAACACACTCAAAAAAAGGTTAAAAGTATTAAACTGCATGTTACTTTGCATGCTATAACTACAAATGACAGCATACACACAATTTCACCATAATACACTTACAACTTGATCAACTGCTACATGTTTGATCATCAGTTCACACGTCCATACTTTTCCACTGACTATTTTTATTCCTACCTCAAGTTCATTACCAACATAAAAAGCCCAGTATATAACATGGGAGACATGAGCATAAGCATGCAGAAGTTGTGGAGTGAAAGTCAACACTCATCCAGGGCAGTCAAAATTAATCCGCAGATTTACACCATTTTTGCACCCTCTGTTAATCCTCAACTATAAAAGTGAAGTCAAATATTTCCATCCCAGATCAAGTCTGTAGTAGCAATGTAGCACACCATACAATCAGGCACTGAGAGGGGTTTTCAAATTGTGCATCATCAGAGTAACACTTTGGAATCATTCTAAAAGCTATGGTGCTAATCATCAAAATCCTGGAAACCTTTCCCTTTTTAAATTACATACAATTTCCAAGAGTTAAGAAATATTAAGGTAAATAGTGAAGACAAGTAGCTACCATAGGGATGAGGTATAAAACACATCTGTATTCAATATCTTTAACAGCATCACAAATCTCAAGTATTATCTTACAGCCACAAAGTAATTCTTGATTTCAAAAACAAGCAAAACAAAATTTTATCTATCTCTTTAAATACTAGCAACCTAAATATAATAGACTGCACTCAACAAGCACTCAATGAAACTAACGATGGTTGTAATAGACCATGGATGCCAGCCGCATCCGAGTCACTCCACTTCCATCAATTTCTAAAGAGCTTTTTAAATGTGTCTCCTCTTGGTTCCCTTCTTTTATGAAATCAAAACATCTCTTTCAAAGTTTGACAGAGAGTAATTTTTATTTAAGAAATTAACTTGCAGTAAAACCAATGTGAATCTACTCACACTTTTCTGCAGCCCAACTCCTAACCATTCTTTATCTACCAAAAATGCTTCCTATAAATGTATCTGAATGGCAGACAAGCATTTGCAATTAAAATCTCCCCGTGGGTTTCCGTTTTCTCAGATGGAATCCTGCCGTGGTTGGTTTTTCCAAAGCTCATGACTGCCATGAAAATAAAGCTGAAGGTCTTTTTCAGTACACACTGGGCAAACATTTGTGTTCTGTGGTGCAATTTGTATTTGCGATGCGCAGTAAATCGTTGCTACTGGAGAAGTAATATGGGGCAAAGAGCAAAGGCAAGTATGACACACATTTTTGACAGAGTCTTACATATCCTGGAACAATATTGACAATACTGAAGGGTAACATCATTATGATATATTGATTTACCTCTGTAAATGGAATGCTCATCTTAGTGGTAGTCAGTCAAAAAAATTATGACTGATGACTGCAATCAAGAATATATTGCACATCAATTCATACATTACATTTTATCTTCCTTGAAGATGAAAATACTGTCATACACTTTGCCCTAAATCAATATATAGGTGATTGAATGACCTAAAAATAATACTTTAAATAAATAGCTTGGCGAATTTCTCTACAGAACTTTTTTTACAAATATATTCTCTTGACAACCTAAATCATTCCTAAGAAAGCTCACATTTGACAAACCTATTTGTCCAAAATAACAGGTACAAAACTCCATAGGGTTTGGTTTAGTAATGCTTTATTTCTATTACAATTATAATTCCCTGTACCAAAAAGTTACTAGTTTGTGAAATTTTCACTCAAAAGAAATGATATCAACAAACCTTATTACCAATCTTCATAATCAATCTTTACCTGATCTACTCAACCGTAGTAAAATGGACAAATCTGAAAAGTGCATATAAACCCTATTTTAAAAGTGTGACTATTTCTCACTTTTAACTCTCATCTTATGCTTCCTTTCTACACAACAGAAAAAAGTAGAATTTTTGTACTTAACTGCTAACGGATGGGGTTGACCTTCATGGTTAAAATCTAAGCTTATGTCCAGTTTCTTTAAGGTCAATGGTCATACTTCCAGCATCCTCTTGAGCCACTAACCTGGAGAGGAGATATTCTGCCTGCCATGCATTCACCCCTAGGGAAACACTACTGAGTAAAACCAAAGTGACCGTGCTTAAGATTACTTTTTAAGTACATTATTGGTCTTGGCTTCTCAAGATAAATGATAATTTTTTATTTTGTTTAGGGTATTCTTTAACGACAGGTTAATGCCTAAAGAAGAAACATGTGAAATCAAGCTTTCTGGAAGGCTTAGAACTGCCAGGCAATATAGCTGGCTGTAAAGTGCATTTGAAATGGTCACAATATTTCTGATGGCTGAATCAGGGTTATTGACCTATCCATTTGGACAAATATGAAGAACTGCTAATTTCTGTTATTTTAATAGAAGCCTAAGGAGAGGAGGCCCCATGAAAGGAACCCAAATGAAGGGGTTTAAGGCTTTGTACCTTCGATTAAATCAAAAAAGATGACCAGTTATATCATGTATCCAAGGTCAGAGTAAAAGCCGGAGAAATATCTTGAGGGGAAAATAAAAATTTACATTCATCCCTCAAGAGGATGGATAAGAGAAAAACAATTTCCGCTTAAAATTTAAAAAGTTGAAGAGAATCAGATTTCAGCATGTTTACATGTTTACAGAGTACACAAAAAGGTGACAAATTTTTATTTGATTGGGGCAACATCATCTTTTATCACTGTTTCTGTCATTTTTAGTTTTTAGTGATACCATCTGCAGTTTGGAATCACCTCAAGTCAAATCTTTTAGGTGAATATCTGAAATGGGGAAGGGGACCTCCTAATGGAACCAATCTTAAAACATGAAAAAGTGCTATACCAGGAAACAAAAAGAGATTTGTTACTCCACATAACAACCCACCTCTGTCCATGAGTTAGTCCACTATTTGGCTTTGGATGTCACTGCCATTATGGTTAAGGAGATAAAGGCCCTCTTCCTACAAACAATCAGTTTAACTGCATTCCTTTTCAAATCTATCTTTAGCATAGTAAAATTAGGAATACTGCAATGTTTGTAAACACAGTTGTCAAAAGATGAATGTTATGGGTGGAGTTAGACTGGTGGTTGAGTGTACTGCTTGGCACACTCGAGGTCCCTGGACACTAGAGGTCCCTGATCAAAGCCCGGTGGAACCAGTTGGAAATTTTCTGGGGACTAAAATTTTTTTGTTCAGCATAGCTGTCCACAGTGATACTGAGTGGGTTTAAATTGGTGAAATTGAATTGGGTATCTGATTGTCCGTTTCAGGAAGTTGTGAGCTTTGCTCAGTTCACACCAAGCATCTGTTGAGCAGTGGTGCAGAGCAGCTATCACCACCCTCCCAGCCTTTTGGAAAGTGGCTAAAGACTGGGGATACATTCACATCCGTGGGATAGGGATGTTAAATGGCAGAACCAGGAGCAGGATTGGGATCGATTAGTCTACACTTGCCTCGTTAACCTCTGAGCAAAAGTCGAATAGAGGAGGCGAATTTTGCCGGTGTTTATCCATACTCACTCTGGTGTAGGGTTGTTGATGAGCCAATTGGCTTCCTGACCCTCATACATTAAACTTAAACTTAAATTAATCCCCTCCCCCTTTCTCCGATCAATAACAATTCATGAATGATTATTGAAAGCCTTAATGACAAATACTTGGAAGAAAAATAAGAAGAGAACTTAATTACATCATGTTCAGTTAAATCCCATTTATCCGCAAATATCGAGACCAAAGACTCTTTGGATAACAGAAAAATTTGGACAGAAAAATGCCCAAATATATTTAATAATTACATTTTGTGACTGATGATATCACAATTTTTAGACCTCTAATACCCAGAAATTTTATTCCCCAAATTTGGGCCTGCATGATCAATGCTTTCTACACATTAAATGTGTTCATGTTCTGAGGAGAAGCTCTAACAATCTTGAGAGGTATCTATACTATAGATAAGGCATCAATTTTCAAGAGTACTGTAGACACAAAGACTTTCAAATAGCTTAATTCACAACATTCGTAAGGACTACAGTTGTTTTTATTGGGTACAAAACCTGCTACGGTACTGACTTTTCAGATTTAGTGCAATAAGGTCTTATGCTATCCTAATGTATATTATATCTGGTATATGGAGTCTATACTGAATACATACATACCATAACAAATGCACTGGTTTCTTTTTCATATATAGAAACCAAAATTAAATCCTGTAAGGCTGTATTCATGTCTCTAATGAAATAATGTGATGTTTTCAGGACTTTTTTGCCATTAACGTACGACATTTATAGGTAATCCATGCTGATGTAATTCTGTTTTTATTGCTGCAACACCTCCCAACTTCTTCTCCAGATGAATTTGATGAAATAGGACTATTCCACCTCCTTTCACATGACATTGAGGAATGTCACTCAGTAAACCACTGTTGTGTGGATCTCTTATGATTTCAATGACAAGTAATTGTAAGGATACTTCCTATCTATACCTGGCAAGAGCTCTTAGCTGTAGCAGCAAGCATCAAACCTAGCTCGCACATCCAACCAAACTCATCATAGGGCCTCTACTGATCAGTAGCAGTACTCTGAATGACATGCATTCCAGTTGACAACTGTTCTGAGGTGCTAGGCATCTTCATTTTACTTAGAAAACTATAATTTGAGGACTGTTGCTGTAAAAACTTATAGTGATGATACAGACAACAGTATATTTTAACCCTTTCAGGACCACGCCCCAATATGTAGACCCCTCCCCCTGGACCAACCACTTTGTTCAGTGTAGTAATGAGGATGAGAATACAATTTCAGTCTTCGTTTTCTCAAAGAAATCACCTTCCTACAAAAAAGTGTTGAAGACAAGTTTTGTTTAGAATTCAATAATCTTTTATTTGATATAATATATCTTTTATACTGATTACCTTTCAAAAACTCTAAGATCAGAAACAAGTCTTGGCCGAAATCTCTCGTAGTAACATGCTATATTGTACATACGCCGTACAGTTGGCCTATTAGTTAGGGTTTAGGATAGTTTCAGTGAACGTTATCTTCGAACATGTCAATAGCAACATGCACCATACCACACATCACACAACAGGAAAATTTGCGCTATATACAATGAACATAGACTCCAACGTGATGGCGCTATGTACATATTCATTTTCTCTACAGAAATATGTCTAGTGTGGCTGTCGCCGATCGGTGACCATGGTCCTGGTGCCAGTGACGCCGACCGGCGACCATGGTCCTGAAAGGGTTAAGATGACTACAGTGATGGTATAGCTGAAAGCTGCCAATGATATGATACTTGGAGGCTTTACTCTACAAACCAGGTATTACTATTGGCCTAATATCCACTGCCTCCAGCTCCTTTTGAAGGAGGAAGGGGAGAGAGGTTGATGAATGTGGTAAGGGCATACAATTTCAAAACCAGCTCGTCAATGCCATTCATGTATTTCCCAAGATTGCTGGTTAGTGGTTACCAAAAAGCGATGCATAGATAATATTGTTTGGTTTTGTATGCTATGCTCACTAGCTATGGACAACACTCTAGGCCTACACAACCATTAAAAAAGTTTAGAATGTATAGTTTACACCATGACCTCTAGTTATACACATGGGTTGCAAGGAGTCAAGAGTGTGATCTCACTTGAGTAAGAGTAAGAGATCAGATGTGGCTTTGACCTTGCAAAGTGGATCAATTTGCCAGTGGAAATGCTTCCATTCCCCAGATCAAATCTCCAAAGCTTCATCGCCCATTCAGAGAGTACAGACCTTGCACAGGTGATCAAAACAACAAGTAGGAACACAATGGGTTCAAGGGGATCTGAGATCAGAGCAAACGAGTAACATACTCCCACAGCACAGCTAGTACGTCCTTACTTTGGTCAGCCTGTGAAATATCAACTATGAGAAAACCACACAGTACATCTCACTGCACATGCACGTAAATTGCACACAAACCATCTGTACGCATACACAGTATAGTATAGCAGCTGGCAGGCAATTTGTACTTACATATGCACTTATTACTTCCAACTACTGGAGACAAACTATGCATATTTCCTTTAAAACTGCCGTCACCTTAAAATGGTGCAGCACAGCTGACCAAAAAGGACCAAGAGAATGTTTTCAGCTAAATGCGCAGCGAATGAAAGGGTATTGTACCATAGCAGGGCTATGTTTTGTAATATTCTGACAGAAGCATGCACTTTATTGTACATACCAGGGTGACCAGATTTTATGAATTAAAATATGCTAAATGGGAGAATGAAACATGCTAGAATGTCAATCAACACGGTAGCACAGGACTTGTGATATTTCAATCAAAGACTAAATCAATGTGTGTGGATGCATTACATTGGTCACAGTAGTGGTCCAGAATGAAATGTCCATTACACGCACGTACATTCATGTATTTAAAGAATTAATTTTGGTAAATGCTGAAGTTATGTTCAAGTAAGAGTTAATTCGGGTAAATGATGAGGTCTTGTTAAATGAATTCATCAAACCTTAAACATTTTTACATTCTGACTTAAATATTCTACAATATTGTTTGTGCCCCAAGATACCAACTAACTCCCCTTCCGTTACCCATGTATACATAGTTACCTCACATAAGCTTGAGGATGAACAATATCATACTGCAAACATAGCTGGATCTGTGCCTTACCCACCTGAAACAAATGAGCCTTTAATCTGGCACTCAATCCCCTCTTCCCTACCTCTTCTCTTTCCACTACTATGTTATTCTTCAAGTCAAATTCCTTGCAAGACATTTTCCATACCATAAAACTCTGTAAAGCCATGTATGGCTCTTTAGCAATGGATTACTCAGACACAGTGTGTAGTTATAATCTTCTGGAAGATTGGCAAATAGTACTGATCCTCAATATTCATGATCACATGACTTAGAAATTGCCTACTGGATATTAATAAAGTATTTAGATACACACTACACTCTGCACATTATTATCGTATGTTTAATACAGGAAAACTATACACACATTGGCTAAAATGAGGTTAGGTTCATATACAAACATAAATGTTGCCCTTTTCCAAACTATGAGCAAGGGCCTTAGATTTCCTCTAAAATATGTGGGTCTTCAAATTGCTTAAATTCTTTGAGCCTTAAAGGGATTCTTTCAAGTTTGAAATCTTCCATATTCCCACAAGGTCACAAAAAGATGGAATAATTTTAGCATTCCTAATTCCATATCTGGTACAAAAAGTGAACTTTAGAAAAAAAGGGCCAACAAAGGTGTTCTTTGAGAGATAAGTCTTTTCCTTGAGCAACTCACGGTACATAAATTCTATCATATGACGATGTTGTGAATATGTATACACGATTTGAATAATACCATTGTATAGCAACTAGGAGACTGTCAATGGCATTACAGTATATTGAGATTACAAGTCTTTATTACTGTATGACTATGATGTGAGCACCATTATATAAGTACCAATTTCCTAAACTTACAATATCTTTAAACAAAGAGCACAGTTAGTGCATATGTGGCACAGTAAATGTGTCAGGGAATAATGGACATCTACGTGTATAACGTTAAGCTTAATCCTATCCAAGTTATCTTATCGGCATTAGACAATTTTTCATTCTTCCATCATTTTAACTATCTAGATAATGCTCCCTTCCCACATTCACGATTTTTACTATGGTAGAGCACGATTTTTCAATTATTCACAATCGCAATGACGTCGTCCACATACTCGTGACCAATCGTGGCCCACCGTAGCACACCATAGTGACTTGCGCCGCCACCGTGGAGCAACATGACTTTTTTTGAATGTTCAAAAAAAAATCTTGCTCTACCGTAGCTATGAAAAAAATCGTGTTCCACCACAGCAGCACCATATGACAGTCACAACGTTGTTGTGACGTTGTCGTGGTGCGTCTCGACGGGGTCTACTGCATTTGTACTCATTCATAATGGCCAGAATACCTACAGCAAACCAAGACTTCGCTATGGTGATGATACGATGCCACTACGATGGTGCTGCGGTCTAGCATGACTGGAACAAGATGTTGCCAAGAGGCCACTAAGATTTTTGTATGATAGTGTTTATCAATTGTTGTACTTCTCTTTCGTAATCCAAGTATAGGATAGTATGTTGAGTGGACGTTCAATACAAAGGTCCGCTACCATGTTAACAGTCCTGTTCTTTCATCACAAACAGCCATGCTGAACTTAAGAAGGACATGCCAAAAGTGTCTCCCAATTTCTGGGCTAAAAATCCTCATTCCATGGACTCTGTTGTAGCTGATCTAATAGTTGCAGCAGAAGTCCATTCCAAAGACCCTCCACCAGAACCAGATGATCCTTCGAATATGAGTTTTGATGAAAAACAAAACCCATCGTTGGCGCCTTTTTCGTCATGTGATTTAACCATACAGGTTTTCCTGTTAAACTGTACCTGTGTCGTACTGGTATTTTGGGGAATCATACTGATGCTGTAGTAACGTCGTAGTACAATCTCGGCATTTCGTGGTATGCAATGACAGATCTTGACAATGCCGTAACTGTACCATCATAATTTGTAACACTGTTGTGATATTTTCGCAATACTGCCATACTGCATCTTGACGAGATCTTAATTGATATCGTCTTGACAAAACAATTTGATTGACCTTGAGTTTTTGAGTACAAATTGCTACGGTACATCAAGATTTTTCCACTCTAAAAAATCGTGCTCTACCGTAGCAAAAATCGTGAATGTGGGAAGGGGGCTTAAGGAAGAATTCATTGCAATTATTTTTTCTTGTTCAAGTGTCTGCAATAATCTTTAATTTGAACTGAGAAGACATGTTTTATACAAATTTATATATTATGAGTACCTAGCTGGTATCTAAGATTAAATTTATATTCCATCTGCTGTAATGTCCACAAATATTTTAAGTTATATAATGTGCCATATAATAACTAGGACTATGTGAATGACCAAGTATTCATTAAATGCTGACACAACCTGGCAACTCCACAGTAAACATCTGAAGTGGTTTTCTGATTTCATTTTTCATTAAAAATCATCCACAACCTGCATGTCATTTCATGGTCCTAGATTTCAAATCCTCTACAACTTAGTTCTGTCACTGTCTCTGGGGAGTTTATGTTAGTAAACAATTTAAAAATTCAATTCTTTTACAAGCAAGATCAATCAGATAGTAACTGGAGGCAAGTAGGGTAACAAATATAGATGACAAAAGCTAAGTACTCTTCATATTGCTACAAAATTTCTTACTTTTCTTTTCACACAGTCTCTGTTATCTATTTTTTATTTCTTTTTTGATCAAACCTCTATATTTATCACATCTCTCCTGTTTTTGTGTCACCATGCATTTTTTTTCAAAAGGTGTTTTCATTTTTGCCAAAAATCCTAAATGAAGATGATTAAATTTTGCAATTACCTACAAAAACACACTGTATGTCCCATCTTTTTTTCCAATTAAATAGAAAGATCACTATTTTTCATATTCATTATAGGTCTACATATATTAATAAATGTGTCTTCAGATATTTACAGTACATCTCAACCATGAACCTTCCCATTAATTGTATGATGCGTACAGTAATCTTAAAGTGCATTGACCGTACTTTCATGTTTCATCTGTTGATATTTGCCATGAAATTCTCTAATATAACCTGCAAAACTATTTTACAATGCCAATATAGGGTAATAACATTTCAAACCATTTGCACTTCCCCCATGGATGTACTTTTCAAATAACCTCTGTACAAAACCTAACCATTATTGGTTATCATTCACAAGTAACAATATTCACATGGATTCAAACAGACATTCATATACAATGTCAACAACAGAGCCACTGACTACTTGATGGCTCCAACTAAATTGCAACTGTTAAAACAGTCCACTAAACAGGGGAAAATGCATACAAAAATAACTAAATAATGCATACATAAGCTATGTTGGTATAAAATACGACTCTCATATGCTGCACTTTTACAACTTGTCATACACACATCTACAACCAGTCTGTGTTATATTCTGCACCATGACATCATACTCTACATACAGTAAGCATATGACTAATTTAATTTTCATTTATACAGTATCTCTGCCTGCATTCAGAGCCATATAATAATTTATATATGTTTGGGATCACCAAGGATGCACTTTTGGAGCTTTCTATGTCAAGGACATTTATGAATATTCATGAACATATGATGGTATCATTTCAAATAGGCACAGACATGATCTTTGCAGAAATGACAATAATACATGCTGATGAATGTTAGGGTAGGCTTTAAGAATACAGAAATGTATGTGCTAAATTTGTCACAATGGGTTCACGTCAAAATGTGTTTGATTGGTCGAAGGGGAGGGGGTAAGTAAGGGGGTGAGGAAATGATTCTTACAAATTGGGTGCTCTAACCTACATGCCCTAAATCACTGATGCTGACCATTCAAGCCTTACGGTTGAAGTTCATTACTAGGGAGTTCTTAAGTTCATATATAGGGAACTTCCTATTGAATGTTAGATCTAAATATTGTCTTTTTTTATAATTTACAGTATCAGAAAGATCCCATTCTACTGTTGCATATATGTAGTGAAAGGTTCCCTTAATATTTGTTACCTTCCTTGTGTATTGCTGAAACAGAAAATGTCTAGTTTTTTGTTGCTTTTCTTTTTTTTAGTAATTCTGTATCAGTATGATACTAACCACTCACCAGGGAGCATGTCAAATAAATCATGGAAGAGCAACTACAGACTTGTTTTTCTTTTGTGCTAGTGCTTACAGATTTGTAAAGAAACATCCCTCCAAATTTACTCTTTTGGCTAACATTTGATATCTAAACAAATGTGTCTACAATGCCATTGCTAGAAGGTTCCCCACAAGTTTATGTTTACGTCAAAATGGATCAATATTAAATTTGTTATTAGCCAGGTAATAACAGCACCTTTCAAGAGAAAAGTTTAAAGGGCCACTTTGAAAAAAAACCATCAAAGCAGGTGCCCATCACTGGTTGGCACATACTATGTACAGGAAAATTTGTAAACCCCTTAGTCCCAAATTTCTATATAATTCCCCCCCCCCCCCAAACACAAAGGTTAATGCTAGCATATGAAAGAGCTTTAACCCACGGGTATGACTTCAATTTTGACAAACGTAAAGTATAGGGACCTATGAAAATGTAGCAACTTCATTTCTTTTCTTCAACCCGGGGCACCACCTCCTATGCCCCCCCCATAGATACACATCTAGTTAACAATGCTCTTTTCACATTTCTGTCATCTTGGAACAAACAACATTACTGCATGAATACTGTAACTTTTGTGGAAGCAACCCACATTTGCAAAACAAGCATTCAATTTGTAGTAATCTTTCCCATTCCAAAGGGAATTAGCAGTCACCCCAAATTTGCTTTGAAAAAGCAACAAACTCTCACAAATCTCTTTTTTGCCTAACATGTACCTCTTAAGATGTTATGAACATATTACAAATACAAGGTACAGCAAGGAGTTATTCTCTGTGACTTCAACTGACACGAATAATGTCACATGATTAACAGAGATTGATCTTTCTATGATTGCCTCACAATATAGGTCAGCTTTTTCAATAAACAACATAATGCATCTACATGCTATATGAGACACTGTATTCATGCTTACTACCTAATATATAAAGTAGTTTACCTCTGAAGATGACCTCTCATCACTTTGACCACCTACCAAAAACAGCAAGATTTATTTATATAATATAAAGTGTCATATGGAGAGTAACCAGAATGAAAAATGTCATGAAGGTCTCGGTGAATTTACTTGACTGGACTTCAGCTTTACCAGAGCAGCAGTAGCTAGTAGAGTGTACATGTCCTTGACCAATGCCAAATATCCATACACCATTATGAGAAATAATCCTACCTTCATACCATTGTATTTACAGGTTTTTCAATGATTGACCTATGGAGACCACAAATGGCCTTTGACCTCCACATAACACAATAGGGTTCTTCTCCGTATAATGCATCGACATGGTAAGTATGAATAGTATCCATGCTTCTTATCTGGAGATACTATGCTAACAAAGTTTTCAAGGTTTTACCTCTGATAACTAGATCCAAATGACCTTTGACCACCACAAATGACTGGATGCTTTCTCATCACATAATATACATGCTAAGTATGAAGAATATCCTATCAGGAGCTTCCTATCTGGAGATATCATGTTGACATTCTTTTATACACTTTAACCTCTGATGACCCAAGATACCATTTGAACTCTACCAAACATGATAGGATTCCTCCTCACTTTGGAAGAATATCCAAGCTTCCTTTCTAGAGATATTATGTCAACCTTTTCAAAAGATGATCTATGCTGAACTCTGATGACCTTTGACCTCCACCAAAATTGATATGGTGCTTCCTTTTTACATAATGCATCCACCTACTTACTAAGAAGGGCATTACTGTTTCCTATCTAAAGTTATCATCTTTATAAGATTTTTAGTTAGACTTCTGATGACCCCAAATGACATTTGACCTCCATCAAAAATGATAGGAAGTCTCTCTTTCAAATGCATCACAATGCTTGGTATGAGAACTTTCACATTTCCCCTTCTTGAGATATCATGTAAACAAGCTAATTGCCCAAAAACATGCATGCACACATACACACACATACATACATAAACATGCTACCATGACTGAATAGTCTTATTGTCAAAACCAACAAAAGCTATACATGTTTCAGAATACCAGGATACTTTTTTTTACTAGTGACTGTATTCTCCCTTTGAGACATCTTACGTAAATAAAGTTTGGTAACTTTTAGTGAATACCATTGTATTCTAAGCTAACACAAGTATAAGCACAAATACAATCAGATTCCTTTGAAGTGAACATGTAAATGGAAATAAGTTATGTAAATGTGAAACACAATTCTTAAGTTAGTTTAATACTGGGTGTCTGTGGCATTGTAGATACTATTAAACCTTTCAACATAATATTGTGTAAATAAAACTTGGGAAAATTGAATAAGGACAGTTTAGAGACCCTTAAAACAGGATAACGCATAAAAGAGGAACTAAACCCACACACCCATAATTCAGTTTAACTTCCCACAAGGCTGCTCATTGCTTTTCCTGTACCAAGTAATTAGCATTGGCATCACCGAGAAATTTTCAGGGTTGCAGATTCTTTGCATGGGCAATTAAATTGGCAGTGCCTGTTGAGCAGCCTCCACAATGGAACTGTGCGATTGCAAACCCAATCCTTTCTCTGGGTCACTTGGAACATAGAAATTTGTAACCATTTCACTAACAACAACTGCAACACCACAAAACTCTGAGCCTTTGGCTCATGAAATATTGCCTGACCTAGTATGCCATAGCAAAGGGCCGCCATGTTAATGTAGTTAAGGGTACGACTTGGACGTGAATCTTGAATGAACAATCTGACAAGGAACAAGATACTTACCAAGGTTTAACATTTGGTCTGGTTTTTGATGTCCAGACCATTGAATTGTTGGTCTCAATATAACCAACACCACTGAGAGTAATATCAGTTTGTGAGTAAGCTAAAGCACTTAAAGGAAAAAGAAATATTGCTTTCTAAGTAGGTACATATGATAAAGCAACAAATTATAAATAAGTAGCAGCAA